>JAGEMR010000182.1:0-48405 GCA_021030915.1 Astrothelium macrocarpum
TCGCCGTGACGATACTGCTGCTATTGATCGTTATCTTGACGATCCAAAGATATCCATTGAAGCTAAAGGACGACCCTAGCAGACGATTGCTATTGAAGCTGGAATTATACTGCCAAATACACATCATTTCAGGCCTGAAAACAAATGTCTTATCAGCGCTCAAAGTATTCAACAAATATGCAAACAAGATGAAATAATTGGGACATACAAATGTGAAGAAGAGAAGCTATTTACAAAGACTCAAACAAATGAGTGATTTGGATGGATTATTATATAAATCGAAATACGACCTTATTTATTGAATTGGCGGTGTATTGTTTTTTGTGATGAATTCCATTTTGAAATTGGATCTTGGTGTACAAAATACATCAAACATCGACGAGATAAAATTATTCGTTATAAGCTTTCGAATATACACCGCAAGCCAATTACCAAAAAAGATGAAAAATAATATAATCGACAACTGGCATTATTCAATATTTTTATGGCAATTAATTACAATTGGAGATTTTTTATTTCATACCAAATCCGCAATAATATTGATAAAATGATTATTGAGGTATATACCAAAATCATATTTTTATAATTGAAAGAATATTTGGGAAATGGAATTTTATGTCAAGATGCTGATTTAACTCATATCAGCAAAAGAATAACAAAATATGCTGAAGAATATCAAATTGAATTACTAACGCTGTCTGATGGATCATCTGATTTATCAGTAATTGAATCATTAGCACATCCAGTGAAGAAACGATTCCATGAGCAATACAGCGTTACACAGGAAGCAGCAAATGCTCGTTTTGAACAAATCTGGGAGGAGCAAATAGATCAGAAGCAGATTCAGCATATGTACAAACATTACTGTGTTCGTTTTCACGAGATTCGTAGGGCTAATGGCCAAATGAGCAAATATTAGCTAGCAAATACACCAAATTTGAACGAGATGAAAGCGAGTTCGGGCTTCAGAAGGTGCTTGATTTGGTGGTGGTGGCCCGTGTCAATTTCGGAACGGAATTTCTCAGCCGAAGAGGGAGTCTCCACCACGGCGCGCCCGATCCCGCGGCGCGACCACCAAATCAATTCTCACCACCGAGCGTTCGAATTAGATTATCTCAACAATAATAATAGATAATTAGATCGGATGAAATTGAATCAGTAGAATTAATTCGTATATTTTATTTGATATAATTATTTTAATTTAAATAATATTATGGAATTTATTTTATATATCGTAAACGACCTCAATCAGAAGATATTTCATTCTTATTTATACGATTTTCTGCCACCATCATAATATTTTGAACCTTTTTTAATATTTTCTACTATTTCTGCTATTTCTACTTATTTTGAAATATTTCTGTTTTGAATTATCTATTCGCTGTTCGCTGTTCAATAATCTCTCGTTTCTATTATATTTGAATTGCTCATTCTTCCTTCCGCCATTATTGAATTTTTTATCAATCACATTTACGTTCTATCTTGTATTCAATTTCAATTTATTTATTAATCTATTTTTATATTTTCTGAATCTTTTTTTTATTCCTTTTCAAATTATTCAGCCTTTTTCTACTATTATTATAATTCATGAATAAATTGGATTTTGATGGAATTAAAGAATATTATTCCATTAAATTAAAAAGACATTTCCAATTACCTTCAATGATTCGTTTTTTATTTTTGAATTTAAAACGTATCTTTAAAATTCAAAAATTCTATTTTAAATAGATGATTTTTTATATTTTATTACAAATTCCATATTACGAATTTGTCAATTTCTTTTTATATAAATGAATTCAATTCGTTATTGAATTTTATACGAAACCGCCTCCAACATCTCGTAAATATCATATTCGAAAAAACAGAATTTGAGAATCATTCGATCTATTTCAAATCGCCTCTTATATTAATTTGATCGAATATTATTGAAGAATTGAACGGCTGAAAGTCTATTTTGAATCAGCCATTTTCAATATTTTTAAAAATGAACGTTTAATAATATATCTATCAGAATAATGAAAAGAAATCAATTTTATTTAAATTAATTAAATCTTATATTCATTGAATCCATCCATCTAATTGGACGTTATAATATTCTGCCAATGGCCTGAATAAATTCATATTTAACGGCTGAAGACGATGAATAAAATGAGAAAAATAAATAGCCATCAGAATTCGCTTCTTATGATAATAATTAAAGAAATTCATAATCAGATAAAATTCATGACCATTTATTATGAATAATTTTCATTTAAAATCGTTATTTATTTTATTTTTGATATTTTTATCAAATATTTTTTTAAACCAGCCGAATCCAATTTCATTATTCGTCCAATTTGAAATAATAATATTAAAATTTTGAATAATGTAATCCGTATATTGAAATTATGAATCTTATATAATATTGGATTGAACGTTATAAATAAAAATAAATGATAACTGTTATGACCACTGAGAGGGCCGTGTACACGTCCTTGTACCCGCCCGACCTCTGGCTCATACGGCTCACACTATGAGCCAAGAGATCCAACCTCTGGCTCATACGGCTCGTGCCATGAGCCAAAGAATGTTACGAAGTATATAGGAGTGCAACAGAGCCCACCTTGGCCTCGTTGTATTCAAAGCCATTCTCTAAGTCAGTCTTTGATAGCGTCTTCAGTAGAACTTTGAATTACCAAACCACATTACTCCTTGCTAGTTCAGTCCTTCACCGACTCACTTCAGAAGCCACCTTGATCCCAAGTAAACTTGACCCCAAGGATACCTAGGATCATAACAATAACGAATTATCGTTCATGAAGATTATAATAAATATAATAATCCACGAATAAGAATCATTTATATTTATATTTTTAAAAAAATCTCGTTTATATATTATTTTAATAAATATATAATAATGGATATTGATTTGATTTATAATAAAATCTTTTTTATTTATATTATAAATGTTATAAATATCAATTCGATATTATATAATTTTGATGATTATCTATCAAAATATTAATAATAAAATAATATTCTTGAATTATTCGTATTATATCAAAATATAATTGAATTTGAATATAATTATTTATTTTTTTACGAATGAAATCAAATATTATAAAAAATACTGATTTCAATTACGACCAATGATGATATATAAAACGATTCATTCAATTCTTTTTTATATCTTTTTTATTAATTTTAATAGCGAAATTTTGAATCATTCGTATTATAAATAGAATATCACGATTTATAAATATATTAATCTATTGAATTAATATTATTTTCTATTATATTGAAAATTTCGCGAGATTATTTTGATGAATTTCTTTTTTGAATTTCTGTATATCTTTATAACGCCGCGATAACGTTAAATAATTAATTCCATATAATTTTGTTATTTGAGAATAATTAGAAATTTTCTACGCATCCGCCGCTGTAATCGCCGCTTCAGTTGGATCCATATTGGTAGTACAATTCGTATTCAAAATGTGGTGGTGGCCAAAATTTGAGGTGGTCGCGCCGCGGGATCGGGCGCGCCGTGGTGGAGACTCCTAAGGTAAACAAATCAACAATAGCGGGTTTCCGCGTCTGCCTAAATCTCATCCAACGCTCCCGCCAAATTTCATGGCAGCTCTCTGTCAAATTCAGATGTCGAGTGATCTTTCAGACAGGTCCCTCGCGGTGTTTGACTGGCTTGCCAATGTCTCTGAATCCCCTACCGACGGCAGGCCCTGCAAGCGCAAGTCTCCTCATACCCAGCGTTCTCAACATCCACGGAAACGTCTGCGGAAGCCTTTGGCTGATATACAATCAAACATCGCCCACGATATGGCACCTCAAACGCCTCGCCGATCTCAACGATCTGTCTCGAGCTTGACCCATCAAGGATCTCCTATAAAAGGTGCTGCGCAGAAGCAACCAGCCGTCTTTGACATCAACGAGGAAACACCAAAGCCAGTGTTCAACATGCAAAACAAGCCTATACTGGAGAAGTCACTGTCAGAGAGCGATTTAGATCAGATTTCTCAGTCGTCAAAAAGATCTCACAGCCCAATAAAAATGTCGGAGCTAGAAGGACTGGAAAGCTGCCAGCCTTTCAGGTGCCTGTCAAGTGTGGATGACATCGCTGATACCCATGCCCTATATCAGTGTAGAGACTTGCTAGACCGGCTCTCAGAATTCGCAGATGGAGAAGGGATTATCCCAGAAGAGAAGAAGGTTTGGCTCCTTCGGCAACTCTCTTTATACATACGCTTATTAGGACAAAGAAGGAACTACAAAGCGACAAAAGATGTGAACGCGATCTTAAGAGCGCTCGTCATTTCGACAATTCTGGGAAGAGAAATGAACTTGGAAAAACGCCTCCCATCGAGCAGGTGGTAGATATTCGTGACGATACAAACACTTGCCGGGAAATACAAGAGCATGAAGCAGGCTGGAATTCTAGGGTTCAGTCACCGCTTTTGGTCGCGTCGTGGAGACATGCTAAACTTAAAGACGGACTTCATATTGCAAACATGTGAGTTTGTATATTTCCCTATGCTTGTAGCAGGAACTCATCCGGCTTCTCACCCAGCACAACCGCACGGATAAAGCCTAGTATTCTTCTGCCCAAGTGGCGCTCTGGTGAAAAGGTAGCTAGCAAACTCGTAGATTGTGCTGTTACGTTGCAGCCATCCGACGTCACAAGAGCGGCATTCCAAAATCTCGAGCCTATCTGCGCCAATTCAGATGGTAATATTCGCAGCTTCAATCAAACAACAATCAATACCATCACCACCCGTCCAGTCGCCGTTAGCATTGAAACAAAATCGCATAGTGGAGATGCTGATAAAGGGCTTGTGCAGCTTGCAACTTGGGTCACAGCCCATTACAATCGCCTCGAAAGGCTGATCGAGAGCGCGCATGGAAACGCGGGGGTTGCAGACCTTCCAGCGCTACCACTACTCTATGTGGAAGGCCCCAATTGGACTTTGATCATAGCTGTTCGCGATGACAAGAAGCAAGTGGTACGTCTCTTTCTGTTGGCATGGCTCTATCGCGATCCCTCCCACTCAGGTCATATAAATTCCTGCTTGGTCCCGAACTAACCTCTACTAACTATAGACACTGTGGGAATGCTTGAACCTTGGTTCAAGCGCTTCAATTCGTGGCATATATCAAATCATCGCCTCACTGCAACTGCTTATGGATCACGCCGCAACCACGTATCGCCGATGGTTCGAAGAAAACGCCTGCCCTTTAACCCAGCGGGAACGCGATACTTTGTTGGACAAAGACCTCGGCTTGGTTTAATTCCCCTGTGATTGGGCCAGGACGAGAGACGCACCCTCTGCACATTGGCACCCACCGGGCAATATGCGTGGCCAGTACGCAGATGTACATGGAAAAAATAGGCCTACTAGCCTATCTACATTTCTTCTCAAAATAGCTTCATTCTGGAAACGAGAGGGCGGGGCACAAAAGGAACGGATTCCCCTGGGCGATCTTTGTTTCTTAAACCAGCTCCTGTTTAAGAATTACGGTGCGAAATCTTTTGGTCACGTGGATTTACTGCCTCGTTAGACTTGTTTTGTACAATGTGTCAGTATTTCAACGGATCCGATCCGGGAACAGACGGTGTGCGCAATCCACGCTTTGTGAGGAAATGGAAGCTATGTGAGGCTTTCACTCATTATGTGTAATTTGTGAGGGAGCTGCAATTGAGATGCATGTAAGTCAAGTCGCCGGCTCAACCTCGGCTCAATTTATGCTCTCGCTGCTCAGCTTCCTCTTAAGCTGGCACGCTGGCTCAGGCGGGCTCGGATCTTGCTAATACAGAAACCAAGTTCATCTGGGGAAACCCTGCATAATCGATCAATCCTCCAAGGTTGTGACTGCCGGCCCAATGGCTGAGGCAGACCAACTTCTTCTGGCGGTGACGCCTGGCTTCTTGGAAGCAGAAACACGACGTGGAACTCGATTGATAGCGAAATAGCGCCAATGGCTCGAATGATATCGGCAATAGCCACATGATAAGGTATGTGAGATCGTCAATCCTCCAGATCATACCGTCTGATACCCAAGAACTGCGAAAATCGTTGACTGAAACTTACAGCGAAGATCTGGAGCATCTCCAGCGACACTCGCAATCTATCTGGCGCCTACTTACGATGAGCTGGCAGCGGCATGCAGTATGGGATAAATTGCATTGGTAGCGCCTCCTCAAATCACCTGATTATGGTCATCGAAGCTTGGACGTTCAGCGCGCCGCTCCTCGGCGCCCCTGGCCAATTTCATTCATCTTCCAGCGAACACCACTTCAAGACATAGTCCTGCATACTTCAAGGCGAGCCAAATCATCGAGGATAGTTTCGTAGTATCAAGAAACCAACTGCAAGACTCTTGGATGAGGACGAATGCCTGTATAATATCCCGTTTGGACCTCGTTTGTTAGCCTTGCAGACCCTCCATCAGCGCCATATACCACTTGAAGGTCGTTCATAATTCGTCTAGGCAGCTGTCAAAGCAGATATTTCGGAACGGAGAAACCCTGCGAGGTTTGCTAGCTGGTACCATTCAACTTCTTTAATACAGGCGCAACCATCACTTTCGAATGTTTACCCCCTCTTGTTGAATCCAGAAGCACGTGCCACTTTTGTACAATTGTCTACGATCCGATCGATATACGAATGAGAAGAGGATGGTGGCACGACGATATATATTGAAGAGGAGTATGAGTTTGATTGGACGAGGATGAAGAAGCAAGTGAGGTTGCGTCATATCTGGGAGGTGATTCACGGTCATATGCACTCGTGTAGGGCAACTTGGCCACTGGAGCGAGGTCTGCTGGTAGTAAATACTCAATCATGGACCAGGAATTGCTCCGTGTATGTTGACGAAGAGATTGGTTAAACTCCCCTTCTTCGTGCCACTGTTTTGCCTCCATCGTGAGCCCAGCCCAGCCAGTGCGCTTAAAGGACATGTCAACTATGTAACCTTCCGGGAAACACATCAAGGCATAGATGTAATGGTCTTTCTCGGATTTCTACATTTTTAAAAGCAGAATTTTACCCGCCTTCATTAGCCTTGGGTCGAATGAAAGCCGTCCATGTTGATGGTCCTTGTTTGTCTAACACATGGTACACGTTGCTTTGAACCTGATCGATGCCTACTTACTTGAACCATGATCCCAACAGATAGGTCTTCCGAACTCACCTTGTGTAGGCAAATTCGTCAGCCATATTTCTTCACCTTACAGCAGAACCGCGACTACTCCAGTTTCATCCAGTAGCAGGTTCATATATAGCTACTGTGCCATCTCCCCCAACCGATTGGGGCTTTGTCCTCGCCAATAAAGCCAACACAAGCCGTCGACTATAGATTATCATTCATTCAAAAATAACATCATTTTCAACTCCAATCACATCATCATTGGCTGAGAATTTATTCCGCATTTGGAGCATCATGCAAAATTCTTCCGTCTGGGAGTTTAGAAACTCACAAGGCTGTTCGTCAGCATTGACCTTATCGTCTGGATTATATACCGGAGCGTGTTTCTCGAAGTTCTCGGGAGTCTTAAGAAGATCTTTCGCAGTGACATTGGCTTGAATCAAGTGGAAATTCTGCAAGACTATATCCGTACAAGCAGCGTCAGACTTTCCCGCTGTCAGATCAAGGGATGCATCTCCAGCGACCGGTCCACTACCAGAGGAACGAATGATAGAGAGCCATTCCTCATCGTAGTGAAGGGCAAATTTGCCCTCGGGTGTCTTCTGCATATAAGGTTTTGCAGAGGTATCTCCAGCGTTAAAACACGATTTAACCTCAAGAAGCTCGAGAAATTCATTGTTCAGACCAGGCTTATCAAGTGCAAGGAAATTTGTGACAGTATTCGTAATACCTGGAGGTGAAAGCTTGGGTGCACTCTTTTTCTTTCCAGAAGCAGACCCAAACATGGATTTTGGCAATTGAGATCTTATCTCATTAGAGATCGCCAAACTCTTGAATTTATCTTCAATTGTGTCGCCCTTGTGTTCCACAACTGCAGAGTACTTGATGTGCATGTGACCCGAGAACCAATAATTAGGTCGCAGACGATTCATTACCTGTTCGGCAGGTGCACTACCAAGATTATCGATCTTGGCACTTTCAAAGAAACCAGGCCGGTCGTTGAAGAGCTTTTCGTAGTCCCCGAACCACTCCACGCGCCGAGGCCAGTCGTGGCTAATGCCAATATCAAGTGGAAGGCGAACTTGGAGTAGTCTGGAGATATCGCATTCCCGAACATGAAAAATAGAGCGGATCTCATCTCTGTCATATGGAAGACGCTCATAATGTGGCTTACGATAATCTGCGCCTTTGAAGATGCCCGAGAGACCAGCAATGCGGAAAGGCCCGTAACGCAGGACGTTTGCAGCTCCCAGATAATATATACTTGGCGCCAGCCAACCACCATAGTACAGCTCCGAGAAATAATTCGAAGCTTCATGATTGCCTCCGATTACGAGCGTTAGCACGGGAGCCTGCTTCTCCCCGCTATAATACCGGTGGAAATCACCGATAGTTCGATGTTTCCGGGGGACGGCCATGCAATTCAGATCGCGTTCGTTGCGAATAGCCTAAGACAAGGTTAATGACGAGTTGCGAGCGAATACAGAGCGGGAAAGTATTTCCCTGAAAGTCCCCACAGATGATGAGGAAATCAAGGTTTGCCACAGCCCAACCTCGGGATGCGCATGCCGTCTCGAGCGAACTGTAGATTTTGTCTAAGGAACCATGGCACTTGCAAAAGTTAACATGGGATGATGTCGATTTTGTTGAGACTCATAAGCTACTTACACAGCCCTCCACAGCAATCTTTAAAGGAGATATTGAGAGCTTAGACTTTCCGGTCTCAAGTAAAGTGAGATTAGACATATCCTTGGTTGTAAGAATAGATCAAAAGGATTGTAGAAATCTAGGATGATCCTATGTAGTATATTGAAAACCAGATTTCTAAATCATAGTATCCTACTCCGTCACGTATCAATTCCTAATTATGTGTTGATGCCATATTAGGCAGCCGTAGGCAGCAATGATGAATCAAAGAACAGCACAAAAGCTATACTCAAAACGGCAGGATTACTACGTAAATCGCAATCTAGCACAGATACCTTACCTTATCCCAGCACGAGAAGTGCCTCAAAGAATCTGTGTGCACGCGAAAGGCGAAGCAAGCGACTATACAGCAGATGTCATCCCAAGGACGTGTGCAGGAGTTGTCGCGGCGCATAATTTGTTATTTGGAAGCTAACTCTGAGGAGCTGTGGTAGTGATTACCTGAGTAGTACTAGTCTAGGAGAGTTCACCACCGTGTGCACGTGACCACTTAATGCACACCTGGAATTTGGAAACACCACGAATTTCAAGACGAATTGCGCCACCAATATGGGTTCAATTGAAGAAGCGATTACAGCGGCGAATGCGTAGAAAGTTTCTAATTATTCTGAAATAATAAAAGAATATAATATCGATCGTATAATATTATCACGGCGTCATAAAGATGTTATCAAATCCAGAAAAAGCGTCTATTAAAAATCTTTAATTAATCTTTTAGAATATCAGAAATTTATTTTAATTCAATAAATTAATATATTGATAGATTATGATATTTCTTCCATTATACGTATGATTCGGAATTTCATTATTAATATTAATAAATTGATAATTGGAAAAAATTAAATGAATTATTTTATATAATAATATTTTTTATCATTTTTGATCTCATATAAAATAATTTTATTCAATTTCAATTTTATTTTAATATAATATATTTTATTAAATTCTATTATTTTATTATTAATAATTTATTAAATGATTTATAAAATCGCTGAATATAAAATTGAAATATATAATATATATAATATAAACGAAAAAGATTTTGTGATCAATTAATTTATAATTCATTAATATATATTCAATAAAAAAATATATAAATAAAATTTTTTGAAAAAAATTGGTATAAATAATTCTTATTCATGAATTATTATTTTTATTTTGATTTATATGAATGACGAAACGTTATTTTTTTTATTCATTTATAATAGTGAAATAGAAATTATTCAGAATTTATAATTTATATATATAAATTTTAAAATTTATAAATATAATTTTATCATTTTATTTTTAAATTAAATAAATGATAAAAATGGATTTGTCTGATTTATTAAAATATTTGATAAAAATATCAAAAATAAGATCAATAATGGTCTTAAATAGCGATTATTTATCATTATTTATTTTTTTTATTTGATTCATTAATTTCAATTATTAAATATGAATTTATTTCGATTATTGATTAAATATTATAATCTTGAATTAGATAATTAGATCCAATATATATAAAATTTAATTGAATTCAATAAATCTGATTTTTTTCTGTTATTTTAGAAGATATATTAAAAAAATTTTATATTAATGAATATTGAAAATAAATAATATAAAATAGAATTGAAATTATTTAATTCATTTATTATATTAGATCAAATTCGTATTTAATATTTTAAAAATTTTTTAGAATATTTTATAAATTCAAATTCTTCAATTATTATTAATATAAATTATTAAAAATAATTTTGTAAATAATTTAATGATTAATTGAATTTTTTATAATAAAAAAAATTTAATAAATTTGAAATTTTCGTATTCGTATAAAATATCAAAAATTATTTTCTGAAAATATAAAAATTGAATTTAAAAAAAATGATAAATATTCAAAAATAACGAAATAAATGTTAAAAGATTTTATTAATATCTTCTGAATATAATGGAATAATATTTTATATTTTAAATAAAATTGAATATATTTATGAATTTCAATATCAAAAGAAAAAGATTGAATAATTTAAAAAAGATTAAAAAAAAATTCAGAAAATTTAATAACGAATTAAAAAATAAATTGAAATTGAATTAAAAATTAAATATTGATATATTTGATTAAAAATTATTCGATAATAAAAGATGGAATAGATTATTTAATAATAACGGAAATAGAAGATTATTAAATAATGAATAATAAATAAATAATTAAAAATGGAAATTTAAAATATTTAACGAAATTAATGAAAATAATTTAAATTATCGAATCAGATTCAAAATATTATATATATAAATAATAAGATTTTAAAAAAAAATCGAATTATTTTATTAATTAAATTATTTATGATATATCAAAAAAATTCTATAATATTTTTTAAATTAATTTATCTAATTTAAATTAAACACGTTAATTATATTTATTGATTCCATTTGATCTGATCTAATTGTCTTTATTATTTGTTGAGATAATTACATTTGAATGCGTGGTGTTGAGAATTAATTTGGTGTGTATTCAGTGGGACCGTGCACACGGTGGTGAACTCTCCTAGCACAAGGGACATAGAATTTCATTCTCTATTATTTCTAATCACACAAACTTGAACATGATTGCATCGCCGCAGCTTAGATTCGCTTACGGTCCATTTAAATCTTGAAGTGGAAAAAGAAATGGGTTTACTCGGTCGGTGCCTGTGACTTTACCTATTGCGAACTGAAGAGATTTGCCTACATCAGATATACAAATTTCGACACAAAATACTCTGCGCAAGCGCAGCAATGGCGATCTGCGTAATTCGCCATGAACATGGCTCCCGTTCGAATGTTTGCAAGGTTGATGGCCTTTCAGTTCCGTGGTACAAGCAGGAAGATGTCATAGGCAATAACTCAATCCGTTCATAAAGCGTTCAATAAGTAGAAACCAATGCCAACAAGCAGTTCTCTTAAAGTTCTGATTTCACTTACTTATCCGTTGTTTTAAAACAACAAGAAGCGACACTGCGATGTTTTGAAGGAATGAACCACCTTTCATCAAGCGATTTGGTCCGCATTGGCACTCCGTTACGCACATTTCAGACCTGGAAACGCTCAGGACAAGTATTCCAAATTCGACACTGGTGGCGCTGGATATTGAAGGTTATGTCACCAGCATCAAGGAGATTGGCTTTGCCTATGCTGTAGTCCCACCACGAAATTCATTGCGTCTCCCTGACGATGACGCATTGAGGACATTCTTCAATCAAAATGCCGTCCAGGCATGTACTCTTAAGGTTCGCGAGATGAAATCAAACAGAAGACACGAGAAGATCAATTATGGACATTGCGTAACTGTTGATAGTACCAAAGTCGGCGCAAAACTGGCTGAGATCCTGACTAATATCGCTACGTCAAGCACTGGCGATCTTATTCTTGTTGGCTTCGCGATATATACGGAGTTCGACTGGATCTCGCAAGAATGTCCATCATTATTTTCACAATTTAAACACTGGGTGGATGTGCAGGAAATCGTCGAACAGAGATGTAGCTCACGTCCAAGCCTCATGAAGACAATGGCAGCGATGAACATTACAGATCAGAGCTCGAGGAAAGCTAATCGCCGTCACAGAGCGTCGAATGACGCTGTAAGGACTCTAGCCATTCTCGCTGGTCTTTTTGCCCGGGACGAGTTCAAGTATGAGTTCAAGCATGAGTCCATTCCTCAAACGAAATTCTGCGCAAATCCCCCAATTCCATGGAGGCATAACCTGTTCAGGGCACGCATAACGACAAGCGACAATGACTTTCTACCTGCACACATCAAAACATGTCGCAATTTAGCAACGTACTTTGCAGCGTATAATCCAAAAGCTGTTGGCATCAACAGTAGAGTCGCCCAATTAAAAGGAAAGAGAGTGCGAGTCTGGTGGATATCCCTTCCAACAATGGCTTTATTAGATAAGTTGGTTTCCGATATCAACGGCTCAATTGTCGACGGAAAACAGCTTGCTGTGGAAAAAATGGTCACTGCTTGGTTCCTAAAACAAGATTCACCACGCTCAAGATCGGAGAATGACAAGACTGAAAAGACGAATGGAGATGAGAATTGCGAGAAAGTTAGCGGTGACCCATACTCGGACGTCGCCCTTCAGCCTTTTCAGCCTTTGCTCTGACATCAACACTAAAGCTTGGGTCTTGTTTTGGATGGGGTCCCCTTCGCCAG
Organism: Astrothelium macrocarpum; assembly: GCA_021030915.1. NCBI lineage: Eukaryota > Fungi > Ascomycota > Dothideomycetes > Trypetheliales > Trypetheliaceae > Astrothelium > Astrothelium macrocarpum. Next base: position 13,019 of record JAGEMR010000182.1, read on the forward strand.
TGACCTAAGCTCTGTCTTTCAAGCTCAAGACCTCCTCCGCTGCACGCTGCCCGGAACAGACTGCGCCTTCCATGTATCCACTCCAGCTAGTGGACGTCTCCGTTCCAGCCCAATGAACTCTACCAAATGGTTTCCAAAGCCAGGGTCCGAGGGTGGTCCACATGCCCGGCGCTGGTGTCGCGACCGGACATCCCCCGATATACTCCTCATCCATCATTGTGTGTTCAACAAGTTTAAAGGGTTGCTTCGCCTCGTCTCCATAAAAGTCCACCAGTTCCCTGAGAATGGTCTTTTCACGTTCAGCCTTATTTTTGCTCGAAAGAATCCTGGCCTTCTCACCAACCACGAACATCATCAGGACCGCGTATTCTTCGTGTTTGGGAGACGTGTCAAAAGTGAGGCTCACGAATCCATCTGGGGAGATCGCCTCACCGCAAAGGCCCTTCTCGCGCCAGAATGCGGTCTTGTAGCAGGCAAAAAACTTCCAATACGAGCCCATGGGACAATGCTGAAGCAAGGATTGTCGTGCATGCGGAAGCGGAGGATCGAAAGACATGCGCAAAACTTGTAGAGGCGGGGTTGCAATAATGACTCGACGAGCTCTGTACGAGGACTTGGTTGTGGTCACCTTGACAAACCCATCCTTGTCTTCGCCGTCATCACTCTGATGGATGTTGACGACAGGCTCTCCAAGTCGAATAGACTCTTCTCCTAACTCATCACGAATTTTATTGGCGATGGTCTGAGCGCCTCCTTTGATGAGCTCATGTTGCGCTCCGTTCTTGCTTGTACATAGCGTACCAAGACTCACACCAGCCTTGGCGTACCAGAACGCGTGCAGGGCAGAGAATTCGCACGTCCTCGCGCCCCAGATCAACTCGGCCACCACGGCCATGTAATCCTTCGCTGCTGTTGTCCAACAATGTTTATTCAACCACTCTGCATATGTCATATTATCTAATTGTACCGCATCTGGCGTTTTCCACGGCTCATTAAGATTGATTGTCTTGGCCAGCTTCTCGAACCGCTTCATGATCCATTGTAGGTCAATCAGTCGCATGATTCCCAAAGGTGGAATCAGCCCTTCATATGACTTGTTCTCACCGCGATAAATTTGCACCGCGCGTCCCGGGTGGTGTCTGGTATACGTTTCGACTTCGTATTCTTTTGCCAGTCCGTACATTTGTGATTGACCAACACCAAGATAAGAACCGCCAAAGTCGAAGTATGTGCCATCATCGTATGTTTTCGTCATGACGCGACCACCGATGCGCGAACGAGCTTCGAGAAGGAGGATTTTGGGGGGTATCTGATTGTGATGGGCAGAGTCTCTGAGGCGTTTTGCGGCAGCGAGACCAGCATAGCTAGCGCCGACTATTACACAGTCATACATGGAATCCGGTGTCGACACCGCCATGTTCTCTTGGGTTTATAGTGTATTGATCCCTTGAGTGAAGAAAACCCGACGATAATAACGCGCCGAAATAGAAAGAAAGGTGTTTTTGGCGTTCTATGAGTGTTGACAAATAGTCGAAAGCCACATGAAAAACGTGTCCGCGCAGAGCAACATTGAAAGGGTGCCGGTTTCGGCTGCTTTTATACATTGTATTCCTTGTTGAAGGCTGGGTCAGGATTTGGAGGAGGAGCAGACCGAAACTTCAGGACGGTAACAATCCAGGGTGCTTTGGAGGTATCCGGAGATAAGCGCGGTTAGATTGATGGCGATGAAGCACCTCCGTTTATGCAGCGTCAGCGCTAAGGCTGAAATAGGAAGTGTGCCTTGACGGCATTTTGTGGCCGATGATGTGTCAAGCTGACAATAAATTACTTGCGAACCAGCTTTCTCGCGACCTGAAACTTCTGACATGTCGTCCGTTCTGCATATGGAGGCAATCTACTCACAAAAAAAAAGGAGGGATATGGATGTATTCAATTAACTCATAGAAAAGATCATTCCATGCTTCTTCATGATACTTCCTAGTCCATATGGACCATAAGAATCTGATGCCGAGTCTTCCCATAATAATTCCAACAGCTCAACCGCTTTGACAGGGCTCATCATATGGAATGAAGTCCCAAGCATTCTAGTCCGAAGGCCCTCTCTGTAGAATGAGTCACGTAAACAAGACCCCAAGACCAGGCCAGGCCACAACATGGTTGTTAAAACGGGTGAATCAGGAGAAAGAAAATCAATGAGTGAGAGTGTCTTATTTATTGATGAATCTATCAAAGTCAAGAATTGGGGGTGGTCGACTTCCGAAGCATAGAATGCGGCATGGAGAAAAATGAGAATGCTTTGTTGATATATTATAGCGGTAACCGCAAGGTCATTTGCTATTACATCGGTTTGCGCTGCAGCATCAGGAAGTTTCCAACTCTCGACACTGTGTTGGAGGGCTTTGTAAAGAGCAAGACTCTCAAAAGACGAGTTGCCAGATTTTTCTTCGAGAAGACGATTGTTACCAAGCTGGCAGATTGATGGAATCAATGGCAAAAGACGCCGAGCATAGCCGAACATGGATCCGGATGCTTTGCAGCCTTGGAATTTCTCAAGAGCACCATTGCACGGATCGAGAATCAGTGTAGGATGGGCCGGCTCCATGTTCACAGTGATATTTACAATCGACGCCAGGTACGCAAACGTTTCCAATAGAAATGCATGGAATTCATGATCGATGTGATTTAGATCGCCCAAAACAATCGAATTGACAAAGTATGTGCTTGCACGAAGATGATGGAAGATAGCTCCATCGCAGTGGCCCGATATAGACTGTATGCAAGATTAACGATATGCTCAAGTGATATTGTGGTAGCACTCACATCGGTGTACCCTAGAAGTAGAATCACTAGGAGAAGCCGAACTGGGTCCGACGGTTCTCCAGAGGACACACGCGTCAATTCATAGTTGAGCTCATGTACCGCTTTTCTGTAATGTAGTGATGAGGCTGATCTCAGATCCCACTCATTCGTTGTATAACAGAGATGAGCACCACTCAATGCAAGAACGCTGTCCATCACCATAGGATCGAAATTGGCTAGAGGAAGCACACACGTCAAAAACGGGCTTTCGGGGCCGCGGATGATCGAGAGGCACTGCGCCGTCTCGTTAAAGTAATGTTCGAACAAGACTCTGGATGCAGGCTTTCTCAAGTTCACAGTGCTAAACGTTTGGGGTGATGAGAGCCAGGAGAGCCCGAGAGAATCCATACCTGGATTGTACTCTGTCATTGATTCTGCATGGGCTGCCACGGAAACAAATTGATAGGTTGTTCTGACATAATGGTAATTGAGTGCATGGGAGGACGGCTCTGCTACGGATTCCTCTCTTTCTGATAAATGGCTAACAGAGGACTGGCATGCCTCGTTGCAAATTTTCGCAACTGGAGGCCGGTTTTCTAAAGTCTCATTTGGTAATGAGTCTGACACTGGAATGTCGGAGATTTGAGAACAAGTAAGATGATTTCGCTCACAGCCAGAGCAAACAGGTTTTCGCTCGTCACACTTCTTTTTTCGACGACGACAAGCATCGCATCCTGTCTTAACGCGGATCTGTCTTGGCTTCAGCTGCTGGTGAGCCAGCGATGTACGGGCCAGTCCTGAGGGCATTTGAACGTGTTGATGGTAGCGGTATGTATCTTGTTAGCGATGATTCAGAGGCACGTCGCGGAACATGCAGCAGGATCCAGCATGGATGCAAATGCAGCTGCGTAAGGGGCCAACTTGGTCTAGTTGGAGCCACATGTATATCCATATTCAGGGGTGCTGACCAAGACGCAAAGTGCACGTCTGATGAGGAGGAACTTGAAGGTTTATGCTGGGGGGCCTGAATGTTGTAACGCAGGTGCCATATATTGATGCTAACCCAGAGGAGAAATGCACTAAGATAAGCGCGGTAAGATAACAATCAATTCCTTTATCCATTATTTCCGTGGGCGTCTTTTGGAGATCCTCTGGAACAATAGGGAGAAAATCTTTAGAATCATTTTGTCAACGAGTTGTCAACGAATCCTAGTTGTTCGCAACATTATGGAGTCCTCCTGGGGGTGCGAGCGGCGATTACACCTTTCGCGATCGTGAGTAGCTTTTCTTGTTCCCGCGACTGACACAAGTCCATCAAGCCTAGCATGGTAATTGTAGAACTTAGCTGAACAGTTCGTCAAAACTCCCCTGCCCGACCTAAGCTCTGATTGCATGGTTATTAGCGGTAAAGTCTTGTATGGTTTCGCATCTCGCTCTTCAAATCCGGTATAATTTAAGTGAATGGAGTTTTGCGTTGTAGAACAATACCGCCTCCGGACCACGACTGGGTTTGTTTTCGGGAAAACTTTGGAGTAAACCTTGAAATACATCGCCATATCGCAATTTCACTGAGTGGACTCCACTACTCATAGACTGTTTTAGCTGGTGCAAGCATAGATATCTCACAGCACTAAAATCATGTACTTTATTCCTTCAATACTGTTCTCTCCATGCTCATACGTCGACCAACCCCCCAACCGTAATTGGACTTGATTCACCGCTACTGGAGAGTTGACACCGCTGACCGATCTTGCTCATTTTATAAGGCAAGTTTGGTTTGAAGGTGGTCAGAATCCTTCTACTTTAGTTCATTAATTTACCGCTGCTTCATATTGGGACTTCTAAAATAATGTTAGAAGTACGCCCGGATAATGCGTAATCGCAGCTATAGCCACATATCCGACTATTAAATCAGTAGAGACGATCGACCTTTCCAATGGCCTGCTTATCTGCACCGCACTTTGCATTCGTGGGGCCACCTCTCGCGTAGGAAAGTGGACTTTCTTCCGGGTAACCTCCATTGCCCAGCTTTTAAACGGCTGACCAGACATTCTAGCTTCTTCCGGTCTGTGTCCAAGGTTTCTAGGTCCACGGCGTAATGAAGGCGGTCCTAACAGTAGAAAGCTTGGTCAGATTTGCGTTCGAGGCTATGCTTACTCCTGCGTGTGGGCTGAGGAATGCAGTCACGGTCCTGGCCACGAATTATCAAAGGTAGTTCTGGCAGTCCGTACAGAGTGGGCCCGAAACTTGAGCTATGCATTGGAATTTTTTTTAAACATTTGTCCGAAGTTTTTCTTTCTTTTTCTTTTTCTTTTTTTTCTTTACAGCGACTCCATACAATTCAATTGACATATACCAACCTTTGTCACAACAAACTCCTAAGATTGCTTCTTGCAATATATGACCGCTTCGAGCCATACTGTATGATCGAAATGAAATCTGAGCCGGACATTTGCCCCTAACATATTGCTTTCAAAGGTCGTAGAATCTTCAACTGCGCTTGGTTGAAAGTCATTGTATGCTCTCCTCGCATCTTCCGCACTTCTAGGGTACGAGATCCTGCACCATGGTAAGCAGGCCCAATTCAGGCCAATCACAACAAGGAACGGCATATTCGGCATATTCGCGGGATCGTTTCTGATCACACTATCCATGTAAAATCCTATAAGTTTTCCCCTGGAAGGCTGTACAAGGAAGTCAGCACAGGGCCACTCTGCTGACTGGGCCGTTCTGAGCACAACATAATCGGCGAAAAAGTCAACCAGCTCGATAGATTGGTGATAAATTCGGATGGGCAATGTGGCCTTTGATTCAAAACGTAAAATCGGCTTTCTTGTGACGTTTCGTACATTAATTGTGCGCCTTTGAAAATGTTGCCTGTCTGACGAATCGACTATGTCGACCTAGTCGGTGTGAATCCTCACGAAGATATCATTTTCTGTAAAATCGCTACTTTGACTATTGGCAGGACCGCTGTGAACTCGCAAGAGTCGAATAGCAACGCAAGAATAGTTTAACTCGCTATTCAGAAGTGCCTGCTAGACTCCCTCCAAGTCTTTGTATGGGCGAAGGTCCAGAGTTATTCGTGCCCCTTTCCTGCCTATTAAAGACAGCTCCGCGTCAGGATAAGCGTGATACGACATACGATGAGGAATGTTTCCGAACTGCGACGGGGACGAAGCAAACAATCCATGATATAGATGTTGTTCTGATCTCGTTGTATTCCAGCAGAAGAGTGAATCGTCATCCGATTCTTGGTTCGCGATCTCTTCTTGGAGTCTGTAAAATGCACGGGAGCCTTCGCCGTACATCAATGGCATATTCACGTCGAATAATCCCATGAGGCAATACGCAAGATCTTCAGGCCGCGACGTGACCCTACGGGATGCCCATGACATTCTTTCAGCTATTGGGAACTCGGAAGGATCAAGACCATCGAGCGCTGATATCGCAATACCAGCAATCCGCGCAATGTCTTTCCTAAGTTGGGTTTTATTCCCCAAATTTGTCCATTTGCGGTCGTAGAAGATCACGTATCTGGGTGCCAGAAGCTCCTGAATGGTCCAGCCTCGAGACCACCAGATACTTTCGCTCCAGTCTACGTTGGGAACATCTGATAGATAGACGTAGCACTCTCCCGCATTTTGGTACCAACGGTACATAGAGTTGATAGATTCACTCAGCTCAGCACTGCTCCGCTTATCAATACCTGAAAGGGAGTTAGGTCACAGATGTCCTGCTTTGTTCAGACAAGAACTTACAACACGTATCTACCCAACAGTAGTCAAAGCCATGCTGTTTGGCCTTGCGCATAAATCCTTTCAACTTCTCATAGCTAAGCTTTGCCATTGTCGAGCCCTTCTCCATATCTTCGAAACTTACTTCGTCGGCGTACCATCTATGCGATAAAATCGCATATCGAGGAATAGTACCATGTTCAAAGTTCTGGAGACTGGGGATTAAATCATTATTGATATGGAGTAAGCGCATAATCGTATCGTAGAGGGTTAATTCCCCAGTGAGGTCCGTTCGGATGAAGAAGCAAGGCTCGCAGATTGAGTCAGAGCGCCTTTTGTCCGCCAGCCTCGCAGAGGAGGGGGCTCAATGATTCCCACCCAACCAACCAATGACAATGGTGTACGAATCTACCCGGGTCTACATGGTCGGGCTTTCTAATAGCGGATACCTCAAAGGAGATGAAGTAGGTTCCCAGAGATTTACATTGGATTTCTTTATGGTGGAGAGACATCTTCGGCTTAGAGTAAATATGCGTTGGAGTAGTTGAAGTAACGAGGTTCATATAGTATCATGTACTTGAGAAAGGGCCGTAAAGACCTGAGGTAGCTTTCACTCAAGGCAAGAATGGTGCCACGAATGTACTAGTCCCAAGGCGGCAAGACTAATTCTGCATCCTTAGCCAATACTTTACATTTCGGTCTCATCAAAAAAAGGCTAGTGTTAGGGGGGGATTTAGCTAGATTACTCACGCTCAGAGCACGCTTGTACAAAGACTAGTCGGTTCAATCCAATTACATATATGGAATCCTAGGTAGAGGGAATGAATAGGGAATGCTAGTGTAAGGGCTGCGAGGAGGCTGACTAGCATACTTAACATCACCCTCGACATCGTTTCTGTTGACTATAGTGTGGGCCGGCAATTCACTGCTGAGTCGACAAAGAAGACCTCAGACATCTAAACATCCGTTTGAAGGGGTGTTTTCACCCTTGGCAGGCAAGATGTGTGGGTACAGATTTGGGCTCCCACAGCCGAAGTTTCAAATTGATTTTAGCACTGTTAGCCTCAAGAGCGCCATCGTACGCTAGCCCATGTGTTATTGTAAACAGCTGGTTCCCTCAAGCTGGACGTCGCACGTCTACAGGCAAAGAAGTAAAAACCCTGACGGTCCGACCAAGTGCTAGAGTGAAGTCAAGGTCGACGTGAGTACCTTACTCTGATCACGACACCATTCGTTGTCAAAATAGCTTCTAACCAGGAGCATCTGACAGATCGGCACTACAGCTATGCTGGCATCATTGTGTTAATATTTTTGAATGAATGAGGATCCAACTACTGATAAGGTTTCCTGTGTCACGACTGCGAGTCTCGATTAGTACAGCACATATGCTAATATGATGAAAGAAGCCTACTTGTTGGTTCACTGCCATCATGGTTTGCTCAGGTTCGCGGGAAAAGAGAAGTACTTTCGTAAGCTTAGCTCTTTGTAGTAGACAAGTGTTGGAATGCAAGCAAGATGGCAGATATGCACGATTCCCGGCACACAATACTGCTCTAGGCATATGCTAAATTGGCACGAAAACTTTATGTCTGCGATTTTTGAATAAGCTTGTCTTCTGGCTGGACTCTTTGAGCCCATTCCCTTTGATGAATGTCAGCAAGAATTTTGCAACAGGATATCTAGACCTCGAAACTCACGTCCAGCTTCCATCGTATACTCTTCGTTTATCTTCCGGGCTGTACCCAGCTTTCTCAAGAGCTGCATCAAGGATTGTTGCTGTCACCCCAGTACCACAGCTGCTGATGATTGGTTTTGACGGGTCAATGCCCTTCTTCTTAAAAAGAGCTTGAAGCTGTTCGGACGAAAGTAGAGTCTTTGCATTGGGATCCAGCAGCTCGGGGACAGGGACGCTGACAGAGCCGGGTATATGCCCAGATGATAAGCCTTCAGTTTCTGTTAGCAGGATCCTGACTTCACTGGCCTAAATCCAATTTGTAAGGCTCCTATTCCATACAATGACACTCACCTGGTCTCGGCTCTGGTTCCATCCCGCTCCATCTCCCCTCACTCCTCGCATCCAGAACCTGCACCTGGGATCCCACCTCTCCATTCCTCGCCCTCTCCCTCACCTCCTCAAACTCCACCACCTTCCCCCTCTGCATCTCCTCCTCCGTCGGCACCTCATACGCCTCCTCTCCCCACTGCTCCGGCTCCCCAGGTCCCTCTGTCGGCAACCCCTGCTCGACCCAAACCTTAAAATTATCCAACACATGTACCGCGCCACGATGACCCAAGACCCGCAGCTGCCACGCGACGCGGGGCGCGCTGAAGATGCCAAGCTCGGCAGAGTCGTACACGACCAAGGTATCAGCGTTACGGAGGCCGAGCTGGCTCATACAGCGGGCAAAGTGCGTTGGTGAGGGTAGCATGTGCGGGTAGGGCGAGGAGCGGTCGGAGACGACATCGAGGTCGAAGAAGCGGGCGCCTGGGATGCGGCGCTGGAGGTAGGAGGAGCGGCCGGTGCGTTTGTGCGGGTCGTTGGGCAGGAACCAGGTCCCACAGAGGGGGATCAAGCGGGGTGTGGAGCTGGAGCTAGAGCTGGAGGACTGGAGAGCGCTGTTGAGTTCTTGAGGCGAGATTAGGTAGGATGAAAAGGGGCTTGGGGGTTTGGAAGACGACATGATACGATTTTGACAGAGGTTTAAGGTTATTTGGCTAGGGAATTGAATGGGACGAGTTAGAACGTGTGTTGAATAAAGAAATGCTTTGGGAATGGCCATGACTCGAAGATCGGAAACAAATTTCTGACGCTCAAAACCGGTTGCGTGCCATAGTACGAATTGATTGCCGAAATGAAAGTTTATTTAGAGAGAAGATGAGAATTGGGAGCTTCAGGGTGGCTTGCGTGATTGCTTCTCCTCCGTAATCGGATGTCTTATCGATAATCGTTGCAAGCTCGACGCGTCCCACCCGCGTTGGCCGATTCTCCATTTATCCTCTGAAGCACCGACTTCTCTACATCCAAATCTCCTCGCTACGTGACTCATCATGAAAGTCAAAATCCTCGAATGGCACGCCGTCGCTGCCTGGCACTGGGACATGCCGACTGACGATGTTTGCGGTATTTGTCGCGTCGCCTTCGACGGCACCTGTCCCAAGTGCAAATATCCCGGAGACGATTGTACTCTTGTTGTCGGCCAGTGCGCTCACTCTTTTCATATGCATTGCCTAGACACTTGGCTACAGCAAGACTCGTCTCAGGGCAAATGTCCAATGTGTCGACAAGTATTTCGGTACAAGGGCGAAGGTGATGAGGCTCCAACCGGACAGGCGGAAGGAGGTGGCGGTGAGGGCCAGGGAGGTGAAGGAGAGGGAGAGGCAAGAGGATGATATCGCTGAACGGGAGAGTTACTGGTTTGATGTGGATACCCAGTTGATATAAGAAGATTCTTGGATGGATCGTGAATACGCGACATGCACTGGTTTGAGATTGGCGAGACGCGTGATTTGCGTGGGCGTGCCCGCAGATTGGCGGTATTAATCTCATCGACAGTTGTCGGTGGACCTTAGTAGGTTGCCGTCAAGTTCATCTCAAGCAGGCTGAATTCCTAAGGATGTCTATCAAACAGGGGAATCACGCATGGAAACGCCAAATGGCGCATATCGCACCCCGAAAGATGTTCAATTCCAATATATTCGCCGGGTATAGCCCAAAGGAAAAGAAACCCCGCTTGAAACAAGCCCCACAAGAAAGCAAGTGTAGCAGGACAGAGGTACATTGTGGTATATCTGAGACATGGTCTCGAATTTAAGATGATAGGACAATGAAAATAAGATTGTTTTGTTAAAAGCCGCCTGCCGCCGACCTCCTCAACGCCAAGATTGAAAGAACATTTAGTATCCTGGCTGGTATGCTTGCTGGCTTGGCTGGTAGTTCATCTGTCCCTCTTTACCAGGCTGATGTCCTTCGACAATCAAACCTGCACGCTCGGCCTCGCGGTAGCCAGCCTCCTTATCCTGTTGAATCAAGTCGCAGCAACCACAGCAGCAGGAGCAAAGAAGGTCGGTGCAGAAGTTGCCCTCAAGGTTGTATTTGGCGCGTAGCTCAGAGCGATTCATGGCTTGCCAGAGCCATTGCCACCCGATACACATGAGACCAGCGTAGCCCCAGCACTGTCGAGTAGAGAATTAGGTAGGATACAAATTACTTGGAGCAAGCACAACTTACGGAGCCATTGCATGTGGAATAGTGGTCTTTGTGACCCTCTTCCATTCGGTGACGAATACGGCCAAAGAGGATACATGGACAAAAGTGTGAGAGAAGACCTGTGATCAATCATTAACTCTGGTCTGCAATATCTTGACATTCGGTTCTGCTCACATGTGGTGAAAGGACTGCAGCAATCGCTGCCTCGCGCGTGGAATGGTCGTTCGCCTGCCATTTTGTGGACTATGGAAGAGACTCAATCGTAGAGAAGTAGTAACAAGATTTGATTTGACGTCAAAGGAAGAAAAGTTAGAAAAGCCGAAAATCAATCCTTAAAGAATGGAAGGGATGGACGGCAATTTGAAGTTTGTTGGACCGTGTAACGATCGATCAATCACTGTCGGTTGCTTGAAGGGATCGGAGACATCTGCGGCGTACGAGGTAACTTATACATCTTCTCCACACATTCACTGGAGGCTGTTAATGTTCACCACAAAAGTTTCCATAGTTAGAAGCGGGTGGCCCCCACAAGCGTCCAATAGCCTACCTCTGAAGCCGCGGGTGCTGAAATTACAGTAGTGGGCTGAGGTCTGAAGTGGCCGGAATGAGTTACGGGCTAGACCCTTTGACTTGACTTGTACATTGAGGGCTGTGCCATGATGGCGCGGGTTAGAGGATCAAGGCGGATGACATTTTAGGAGGTAGACGATTGGTAGCACGGTGTTTCAGGATAACGATCGATCGACCACGGTGCGTTGGTCCACAGCTTGGTAGCCTCACAAATGAGGCTCTAACCGTAGGTAATACGGGCGTTTATGTAGGCTTGCGGCGTAGCTATGCTCAGCTTTTGGGCAGCAAAGACCATATGCTAGTCCTGGCTTGTCGAGGGCGAATCATCTGCTCCGTAGTGCTGAAAGGGAAAGCGAGATTGGCTTGCCTTTCTTACCCGACGCCGGACATAAGTGCTGACAACCGTGGCGGCATCCGGTGAGAGGAAATAGACGGCCTACTACCGGCCAAGAAGAAGGGGCCAAGTTGCGATTTTGAGTATTGGCTTCTGGTCAGAGTTTGCGCCAAAGTGGCTGAGTAAGAAAACGCGAGTAAGTCATTTCCGACGAATCAGATGCACTCCTTTTCCCCGCTGCTGTGGGTAGCCAGAAGTCGGTCGTACCTTACGGAGCACAAATTATTCTGTTTGACAGCGATTATCTTGGTTTAGGTGAGAGTCTCTGCTTGTTTTGCGTAGGCTTTTTTCCATTACATGGACTCTTTTCGCGAAGAAGACTTGACTTTCACCAACGTGAAAATATGCCTTGCTAGTACTACAGTTGTGGCCCCCATGGGGCCAAAGGCACATATGCAAATGTCGCACTGCTCAATCCTCCTCTTCAAGGAGCTACAATTAATCAACACCGGGAAAAACCAGTGTGAGTTCGCCTCTGCATCTAGTTAATCTGGGTCTAGCTCGGTCAAACCTGTATGCCGAGGAGGATTAAGAGCTTTAATTGTGCGGTATCTCTATCTTTCACCTTCCATTCCTCTTAATTTCCCGTAAAGAAGCCACTATCAAACCCGTAATTTTAACGGACTGGTGACATTTAATCAATCCATCGACGCATACATATCTGTTCATATCAAACGAACCGACAACCCTTCAGCTAGAAAACAATGAGATTTGAGACGTGCTTGAAGGCAAATCAGTTGAAATAATGCATCAAACGATCTGAACACATTCAATGCTGAAAGATGTTGCTTCTAGCGTGTTCCAGCTTCACTCAGTCATGGAGGTATTTGTACCCCAAGATCATACTACCGTATGCCATTTCCTCAATCCGTCGTACCTCACGCATGTACTAGATCTCAGAGTCAGTGCGTATACAGGCTTTTTGATAGATCCAATCGCTCTCAAATGGGATTAATCTTTTAGAAGGCAAGTTTGGGATAAAAGCTGATCGTAACCCAATCCTAACTAGCATGATTTCTCTGCACGTGGCGATAGGCAGTCGCGGAAGTGCTTATCGATATCCGGAGCTTGCCCCGAGCTTCTGAAAGCTTCAAGTTCACTGGCTTGTTGCCTGCACTTATGCATCTCATCTGTCGGGCAAGCACCCCCATGGCAGCCTACATATATGCTAGGCAACAAAAACGACTGACATGTCCGATCGTTCTCCTACTATCCAACTTCTCCCTTCGCCCTTTCCTCCCGACGACCACGCCGAAGATGAGGATGAACCCGGAGACCCTCTTCTCGATATGACACCAAACCGTGCGTCACATTCCCGTCCATCTTAGCAACCATTCAACTGATCCTCCCAAAGCTTCCGCCAAATTCCCCCCACCCTCCAAAATCCCCCGCCTCAAACACAAATCCAGCTCCGCTTCCGACGTGCAAACCGCCCCTCCCACATCCGCCTCCTTACCCTACCCCAGCCTCCACGATCCCTCCTCTCTTCTCCCACCACCAACCTTCCACCCGTTCTTCGCCCTCATCGAAGACAGCGCCACCGGCACTCACCACCATCCGACGGTGCACTACCTCTTCGCGGACGACGACCCGGATGCCTTCACCGACGCCTGCCTCCGTGCTCTCGACGAACCCCATCACGCCTCCGACCGCGAGGAGCGCATCGTGATTGTGGACATGGCGGTGGATGCGCGGGGCGTGGTGGGTGCGCAGTCGCTGTCGCCAGCGTGGCAGGTGGTAGGGACGCGGGTGGAGGCGGCGCCGACGTGGGATGATGCTGGGGGTGGCGGACTGATGTTGAGGGTGGAAGGGATGGAGGCGGAGGAGAAGGGGAAGAGCGAGAAGGCCGGGAAGGTGTTGGAGGAGGCGAGACGAGCGATTGGGGGCGGTGGGGATGTGTTTCAGGGGATGGGAGAGCTGGTGAAGAGGGTGAGGGAGGGGGTGGAGGTGTTGGACAAGGTGGTTGGGCCGGAAGAGAGGGAGGGACATGGAGAGGAGGGCATAGAGGAGGGAGCAGAGGAGGAAGAGTAATGGCGTTGAGGAATAGGGTTGCTTGTTGAATTGTGTTTGGGCTGAGAAACTGCTGGATAGAAAGGAGTTTGGAGTAAACGCTAAAAGATACGCAGCCAGCAAAGGTGGGTTGTCCTGGTATTATCAGATGATTTGCCCGATGACTTGGGTATTATCGGATTTGGAGAAAGGTATGGAGTGCATTAGTCGGCGTACTATATACCCAGGCGAAGTAAACATATGGACTCATTAGATCTATATCATCTTAATTTCCATGGCTATCACCGATCAAGCCCCAGTCTACCATGGTATCTCGACTCCAAATCGGTCCAAGAACTTCCCCGAGTGTGGCTTACCCACAAAATCAATTAGCTTGAGCAGAGATGCGACACTCTCCTCAGCTTCTATCGCGCCTTCCTCTCGACACTTGGTCAGTTGCGATTCAACCCGACCTGGATGCACGAGAACGAAGGTGGCGTAATGAACATCAACGCTAAAGCTGCGGATTATGGCATTCAGTGCTGCTTTGGACGCGCGATAAGCGTAAGCGCCACCGGAAGTATTGTGTCCAATGGAACCTAAACGACTGGACATTATGATAACCTTCGGTGCAGCTGCGTTATTCTCTGAGAATGATTTCTCAAGGTTGGGAATCACAGTCTTGATGAAGGAGAAAGCAGCTAGAGCATTTATTTGGAAGGCTCTCAAAATAGTTTCTGCATTCATGACAGCCAACGTCTCGGCCCTCGCAACATCTTCGGGATAGGTGTTTTCAACATCAGGGACGAGTCCTCGAATCCCAACTGAATAAATGACGAGGTCTATTGGCGCTCCTTCTAGTGAAGATATGGCTGAGTTGAGATCGTGTTCCAATTGAACATCAACACGGATTGGATGTACATTCTCTGCCTCTTTGGGAATAAGCTTTCTGTCGAGTGCAAATACACGATTTTTGCTATCAGAGGAAAAGACTTTGACAAATTCCGCTCCAAGGCCACTGGCTGCTCCTGCAACAAGTATGTTCGGCATCCTGGGTCGATTGCTGGGCCAAAGTCGAGAAAGCTTCCACAACCGGAGTTCGGTTGTGTACGTCAAAAAATCTTCCTATACAATTTTGATCGCAAGACACGCACTCAAAACATAGGGTTAACTAGTCGTTGCATGTAGCGGTTGACGGCATTTTCAATGCGCTAAAGAGCGGGGTAGTCAGTCATTTCATAGGTCCTTTTTGACTCGAATTTTCTTCGATAACTCTGATACCGGTTTTCGGCCGACGTCTGTGATGATGATACCTAGAATCCAGACGTTTACAAAGAAAAACAGTATACTAGACACCCAAAGACCAGGCACGAATGTTGACTGACTGACAAATTCTAATTGGTAGGCTTGTTGGATCCAAAGCACCTACCAGCACGGAGATTAGCAAAAAAATTATGATTCCAAGAGTTGGATCGCTGTACCTGGCCCAGAATCCAGAGCAGCAATGCAGCAACCCCCAAGTTGTGTCTCCGCAGTAGAGATGATGATGGCATGTAGAAAGGTAGAAACATCATATACCAGAGAAAGTACTATGCTTGTCAGCTTTTGGCTACGTAACCCCGGAGTTGAGACAGCATACTTGACTTGTGCACACCTTATTAAAAGTTACAAAGGCGAACGTCTGGGCTAACATTGATGAAGCTAAATCTCTTTTGGCAAGTACAAGAGGTATTGCAATGAGAGACAGGGACAGTTGAGGGATAAAAGCAAGCCTTTCCAACTGCATTCCAGATTGGCCTTGCGGAGAGGCTTTAAGATAGAGTAGAATGTTGTATGGCGAGAAGTTATGACGGTGGTCCGTTCTGACGAGGTGGTAGAAATAAGTGTGCTCTAGAAAAGGCCATCCGTATCTGCTGGCCATTAGCAGAGCAGAGCCTGATGCAAGCAAATAATGAACACATACCGTATAAACATCACTATATTGAGAGAGAAGAATGTAATCGCGCTGGAAGCAACAAGCATTAAACGGGACTTGTTGCAAAATCCCACAATACGCTCAAACATACTCTTGTCTTTACTTTTCAGCTCCTTTTCTTGCTCTTGACTTAACCTATCTTCGTCAAGCCACCACACAATGGAAGCCGCATAAATGAATGGGTATATTTTGAAATGAACCACGAATCCAAGCAAACATCCAGCCAAAACAATTCGCCTCTGCATGGCAGACCACAATAATGCCATGACAAACATCCCGAGTAGGCCTTCAGAGCTGCCTCTAGTACTAATCTGAGCTACCATTGGATTGAGAACCCAGATGCTCGTAAACTTCAATGCTCTCGCTGAAGTCATTCCATTTGATACACATAGCATGCGGTATATAAGCCAACCGGCAATAATATCGCCTAGAGCAAAAAGAGCTTTGCCAGAGAGAAACCAAAGTCCTCCCCAAGCAGTAGGGTAAAGCATCCACGCTAATAGCGGTGTATATCTGTAGGTGTCTCGCAAGTACGGTGACTGTCCGGCTACGACATAGCGGACGGCATCAGTGAAGACAAAGTAATCGATGTCTGTGTATTTGATAGGCGAATATGCATCCTGGAACTGGCCAAATGCGAGCAGAGAAATGCGCAAAAGAGCAGCGGACCCAAACACGAGTCGCGTGCTTGACCAGAACCGGTCCATGTATATTGAGATGGACCGAACAATCTCAGGAATAGAATTGCGAGACGGTTTCAAATATTCGATTTTCTTTTCTTCATGTTCCCGATAACAAACGAATGTGAGGCCATATTGCGGGTATGAAGTTACTGAGCAATGTCGGGGTGACAAAATAAAGGCTTTGTCATCGATTCGCGCTAAAACGATCGACAGCAGGCATCTCAGTGACATTCATTTCAAGACCAGAATTTGCCCTGTCTGGTTACATTATACCAGAGTCCTGAATCCATTAAGCAATCTCTGTGGCGGTCAGTCCAACACAAATACTACTTCCGGATTTGATGGGCCACAAACGCCATTTTGATGAAACAATGGATAGACATGATGAGCAGCCTCTTTCTCCCTTTCTCCCCATGTTCGAAACATTTCGGGCAGAACTGGATGAGCACCATGATCGCCGTGAACGTATTGTAAAGGCCTCTCGTGACATTACCGCTGCCAGTAAAAAGATGTCTGTGAGAATTTAGTCTCTCTCTTATCGCACGTTAGCTGACGTTGGCTTTAGAATCTTCACACTGCAAAGGTATTGGATTGGGAAATATGCATTCGTCTCTTGGTAATTAACGGGAGTTGTCAGAGCCCGAGAAGTTAACAAACCTCTACATCAATCAATCACAAAAGGCAATACTCAACATTGGGAAACCATCAAAAGCCAATACAACAATGTCTCGAGAGGCATTCAAGGCCAAAATGCTCACCGCTATTCTCGGAATATCACTGGTGGGAATCAGGAGTTTATGGAATCTCTATCTTTCCAACATTATCTCGAGACGCAAAGTCTGATATCATACGAAGATGCCTGCGTCCGCTTAGCCAAACTGGGAGCACCGGATGCCCCCGTTACGCTCTCGCTGGAAGACTATATCCTCGGCATCTTCGACATGACTGGCGAACTCATGCGTTTTGCGATCACAGCAATGGCGACTTCTCAATCTCTTCCAGGCAGCGACGTGCCATCTACTCCTGTGAATGCTAAAACCTTGCAATCTAATGACATGACTGGCACGACCATTGATGCTATGGAAGTTGATGCCCAGAACGTGACTCGGGAAAAGGGACAACATACGCGGAGACGAGACGTCATGCAAGATTTGAGGCAACTCCGCTCTGCACTTGAAGGTCTTGATCTTGACAAGTCATCACCGTTGTCCTTTGACGTACAAAAGAAAATGGATGTCATGCAACAGAGTGTGGAGAAAGTGGAGAAGGCTTTATATGGACTGATAGTACGGGGACGGGAGAGACCAAAAGGGTGGATGCCGGATTTGAAGGAGGAGGGTAGAAGAGGGGAGGTGGAGAGTTATTGATGGGCTGGTCTACTTGATTTGCACATTGATCAAAGAGAGAGCCATTAGTGAAAACTCAAGGAGCTGACTCATTAATGAGCAATAAACTGACCAAGGTGATGCTTGCAAGCCTTCTCTATCCTTTGAAAAATCAATCTCTACCTGTTCGAAGTATTGGTGAAAGTGAACATGAACTCCTATTACTGCTTGCGTAACGCCTTCATCGTTCGTATCATGAAAAAGCTAACTCCTTAGAGGCTGTAAGTTGTTTTCCATCTTCATCGAGCTTCATTTTTCTTGATGAGAAAGCCAGGAGCACCAACACTTCATCTGAGCCAAGGCTCAAACTGCGATTGATTTGGCTTTGTAGCCTCTCGTCGTATTGCCAAATAATGCCGGATCCGTCTGGAAACAGAGATATTGTTGAGCCTTACTAGCAGTATAAGGCACTACTGTTGAAGGCACTCCCTGGATGAGTCCTGAGGTAATCACCGACATATTCAAGAAGTCTTTCGATGAACGTTTTCCGGAAGCAAGCCTCGTTCAAATAACCTTCAAGTTGATCAACGTCGTAGACCTCGAATCTTAGATGAAAGGCAGCAAACTCTGCCACAAAGCGACAGAGTGTTGAATGAGCCGGGATTTGAGGAAGCAAGTCCACAAAAATATTTGGTGGAATAAGAGAGGGATCATTTGTGGGGATCTTCTCACATCTGCCTAGGGGAGTTTTGTACTTGGTCCATGGATATTTCGATATCATGGCGCTGATAGCCATGCACATAAAGTCCATTGTATCTGAGCGAAATGGAGGAAGTCCGATTTTGTGAGCAAAGATCCAGGTCTTTGCAAGTATGGGCAGAATTTCGAAGCTGAGGCCATCCTCGATATCCTCCAAAGCCGGAAGCTCTCCCTTGAAAAGCCAGTAGGCGAAGAGTCTCCACGCGTCAGCGTCGTCTTCGGGTAATGGGATTGGGTCGTTAGACTGAGCCTCTTTGAAAGGTCCCTGAAGCAGTGTAGAGAACCACCGGGATCGATCCACCAGCAATTTCTCTGATATGAAGAACGATTTTTTGTCTGGACCAATGAGGAACTCCCGAGGCTGAGAAGTGAACTCACTGAACGCCGTCGTCAGTATTTTTACAAGGCAATCTTGATGAGCTAGAAGTGAGTGAATGATATGATCTCAGCATTGACGTACTCGGATAGCTGATTCAGCCTCAAAGGCACATGAGGTCCACTCTGACTCATGATTGCTCGGTGGAATGGGTAGCGCTAGCAGAGTAAGTGGATAGTAGTATATGAGAATGAAGAAGGCCGCAAAAACTTTGAAATATCTCAACGAGAGCTTATGTAACAATGTGTCGTGACTCATTAATCAGGCGTTGTGGTTCACTTTTCCACAGCTGAGGATTCTTCAGTGGTCAATACGACATTCACTTCTCACAAGGTAGCACCATGGGTTGTTAAGACGTGCCACCAAGCACTTAGTTCACGTCAAACTCGTCAGGGAGATCCTCAAACACAAGAGAGACCATAAACGACAAAGATATTTCTCAGCAAAAGTGATTCGTGTTCTTATTAGCCCAAATGTGCAACGGGGTCCTTCCGAACATGTGAATGGCTAATCTTTAAACTTTTGCTGTCTATGACATTTCTAACTGCAAGCTTTGGTGGTATTTCCATTCTCTCTTGGCAAAGCAATAATGTGATGTATAGTCCTTTGAGTCATCTGCAAGGGTTTGATAACTACATCCCCGCAGGGGTAACTCACGCAGATCTTGGCTCGCCGACTCTGATCTTTCTCGTGCTTGAACTAGGAAGATAGTCAAAAATTGAAGTACTTTCGGATTTTATAATCGGCATGAGGAAATAGTAAAATACAGTAGAGTAGCCGTCAATGTGGCTCTATAGCTGGGTAAAAAAGTTGAATTTTGCTACGGACTTCTTGATTCTCCTTTAAAGAGAACGCGTCTTCGAAACCCACTACCTAATCGATGGGAAGAAGAAAGTCCGGAGTACTCCTTGTCTGTACCGCCATCTGCTCTTTTTCTTCGTGAGAGGGCCAACATTGCCCACTTGCATGTCAACGCGCCGCAGTCAGCAAATATGAAAAAGCCTAATAGGAAATTTTATTGAACTATCAACTGATGAAGAGACTGACAGTTGACGTCACTTCACTGATTGTGATCAAACCCGGAAAGAAAATCCAGAATATCACGAGGGAATCCATAGTGTCTTCGATGGTAAGCGATGAAAAAGTTCAACATCATTTGGTGGAAATTCTGGACGTCGAGAAGATCTTCGAACTTGCTAATATCGTGTTCATCGCTCCCCGAGCCTATATTCACAAAGATGATGTGGACGAGCAAGTGATGGAGCTGAGATGTCGGAGTGGTTTCGTGGATAAGATTTATCAGAACTGGAGTTGGGACAAGAATGCCGCAAAACTTATGCTTCGGGTCGAGATTGCCCCAACTTATATTGTCGATCATCCGCTTCATGGCATAATTCGCTAGCTGCTTCTGGCCTATCTTGTCGGCAAATATCCAAAGGCGCCCGAGAATCTCAAACACTGAGACATAGTGTTCATTGTTGAAGCCCGGGAGACGGGTAAGGTCATTGGTGCAAGGGACCGCATCATGACAGAGCCAGTAGAGGAACAGCTTCCAGATTTGGGGGTCGTCTTCTGGCAGATATATCGGTTCAGCAGACTGTGCCTCTTTGAAAGGTCCGGTGAAGAGTCGATCGAAATATGGGCAGCATTTGACTAAAATCTCTTGTGAGATAAAGAAAGGCACCCGATCAGTACCGATCAATAGTTGGCGTGGCGGAGAGCTATGAAGTCTGGACGTTCTTGGTCAGAGGAATTCGAAGGCGCAATGTAATATAGACTTACTCATAGAGCTTGTCCATCCAGGATATATCTACAGTAATGATCCGTTTGTTTGTTGCTGCAGCAGATTAAGATAATATTGAGAATTAGCAGGATATTTCGGAGAGAGTTGTAGTAGAGGATCATCGATGATGTGACTGGGCTATTTTCGATGACTCTTCGTTGAGTCAATTGCTTCATGTGATTGAAGAGGTAGGATAAGTGCGAATGACTAAATACAAGGGATTTTTAGTGATATGCGAGATTTTTCATGGCTCGTGCTCTCTCTCGCATTCTTCTTCTATTGAGGTAGGAATGCCTTATCTTCTAAATCTCCTGAAGTATACGTAGTAAACGTTCACTCAACACTTCTCTAATACTTCTGATCGGAACGACATGCCCATCACACTTTAGAGATGCTCCACAACCTCTAATACGTAAGATGTTCGGGTTAGGTCATCCATATACTGAAGTTCGTTTTTTCGAGAGAGTATAATTCTGAAGGCAGAATTTGATAGCGGCATTCTCCTAAGGCGCCAGTCTAACTGGATCTCTAGGGAACAAGCTTGCAAGCCTCACATTCGGCAGTCCTAGCCACAACATCACGATCCGCTCAAGACCAATTCCACCACCTCCATGTGGTGGACACCCATATTTGAATGCATTTACGTAGTCCTTAAAGCCCGGATGTGTTGGATCTAGAGGTGGTTCAAAGTCTCTCATTCGCTTGGAGAGGAGATTTGCGTCGTGGATACGTTGGCCGCCTGACATGATCTCCTGACCGCGCATGAAAAAGTCATAGGAGTTGGAGTACTGCTCGGAGAGAGGAGCGGAAGTGGTGTTTGCGGAGGGCATGGCGTAGAAGGGGCGTACGGCGAGAGGGTATTGGTCAATGACATAGAAATCAGTGGCGTACTTTTCGAGGATGAGACGCCCGAGGAGTTTCTCTTGGGGCGTGCTGAATGATGTTAGTTTCGTATGCATCCACTTTCTCTATTTTCACGTACCTGAGGTCATCAAAGTTCCCTATTTGCTCACCAGCTTCTCTAAGCATCTTGACAGCTTCGGGAAACTGTATTCGTGGTACCTGGCTGGCCTCGGGAAGCTTGAACTCCTCGACTTGATATATGCTCCGCACGAGCTCCGTCTCTTTTGCATATCTTGTCCTGAGACCATTGAAAATATACAGCATCAACTCCTCTAGCACAGCCATAACCTCATGATAATCCTCCTCAAAGGCCATTTCCATATCCAGCCCCGTAAACTCTGTCAGATGCCTCGCCGTATTGCTGTTTTCTGCCCGAAAGATCGGTCCAATCTCCATCACCCGCTCATATCGTGCAGCCACCATCATCTGCTTATATAATTGTGGGCTCTGCGCCAAGTACGCCTTCTTCCCAAAATATGTCACCTCAAACACATTGCTCCCTCCCTCCGTCGCCGCCCCTAGCAGCTTCGGCGTCTGCACCCCCACAAACCCTGTCCCCCTCAAGAACTCCTGAAACAGCGCACACACGCCATCCTTGATCGTGAAAATGGCGACATTATGCTTCGCCCTTAGATCAATCACCCTATGCTCCAACCGCGTATTCAGTGTCACAATCGGCCTGCCATCCCCCTCCACCTTCTCCCCCTCCTCCCCGCCCTCCGCGGGAATCGGCCTCTCGGCATCCTCCACCTGCAGCGGCAACATGGGCTCGCTGCGCGCGACCACGAAGAAGCGCGTGACGTGCAGCTCGAGGTGCGCGACGCTCGCGCTCTTGACGGCCTCTTTGGTGCGCCGCACCACGCCGTGCGCCACCACCACGCTCTCCGCCGGCACCGACCCCACAAACTTCACCATCTGCCGGCTGAGCGTGTCGCTCGCGGCCACGACCGCCTGGATGCTGGAGCTGCCTTGGCGCAGCACGAGGAAGGCGAGCTTGGCGCTTTGCACGCGCGCGTTCTCGACGACCGCGCGGAGTGCGATTGTGGGTTCTGTGTCGGTGGTGGAGGGGAAGGGGGGGAGCTGTTGGACGAGAGAGGTGAGAGAGGTGCGTTGGGTACCAGACGGGACGTAAGGGACGGTGCCGGGGATGGGGAGGTCGCCATAATCGTTGGTGGAAGTGTCGGAGGCGGCGGCGGAGGCTTTTTGCGCTTCCTCTTGGGCTTTGCGTTTGGCTGCTTTTTCGGCCTAGAGAATGAGTTAGTACTGATTTTGTAGTGAAATGCTCGGAATCAGAGGAGATGTGAAGGATGAGAGAACCAAAGATACCTTCTCCTTTTCCTTTGCAGCCTTCTTCAGTGCGCTTTTGGAGGGCGCTGCATCGCCAGCGGGAGTTTCTTGCTTGAGCTGTTCGGCGAGTGAGGCACCATCAGCTTTTTTCTCCTCGGATGCCATGACGAGATTATAAGTGGGCGTATGTTTCTCTCCGAGTTGGGTGGAATGCGAGGAGCATTCAAAGACAAATGGCTGAAGGTTGTCAGTGGTGGGGTCAATGTGGGATGTGTCAAATTTCAAGCCAAAAATAAAGTATTTTAATGCATTAGGATGACCTAAGACAGCTCTCAAATGAGATTCACTCCGTCAACATACAGAATTCTTGACTTCAGATGTTGACTCTGGTTAGACTCTAATAACGGAGGGATTTCCGTGAGACAAGCTATCACGTTTGCATCGTTCAAAAACCTGGATCAATTTTAAGAAACCTTGAGTGTCTATAGACTTCAGAGTCTTCAGTCCTGTCTCTATATAATCATACAAAACGACGAAGCAATTCCTCTCGTATATCGTACGGCTCATAGGCAGTCCAAACTCCAACTACATTCTGCTCCACCATCTCTCTTAAAGTCATTGACGTTTGTGCCCGTCTTTTGATGTCTTCTGCCGAGCTTTCCATACCGAAGCGCTCCAGCAGAAACGCATTCAAGGATTCAATGTCTTTTGACACTTCGGGGCTACGTATGGAAGTCCTGGGCAAGCACATGCCGCGGAACCGCGACAATGAATTAAATATGATGGAGGGGGAGAAACCAGGAGGCCAATTGTATAATGCGTCAAATCTTTCGTCACCAAAAAGTATTTCCAGGTATTCAAGGCCGTGAGGATCCATGTATTCAAGATCGTTAGGATTATTTTCGGAAGAGAGTTCGCACAATGGGCTAAGGAGGATGCTGAGCTGTTGGAGATTGAGGAAAAGGTGTAGGATATCACTCAAAACCCGTGGGCGATCCGTGAGACGTAAGACTCGTAAGTGGGGAGTGAACTTTTGTAGAAATTTGTCCACAATTGACTGCGGTGTGTGCTTGTAATGCTGGATTGTTAGAGTGTCAATTGTCAGTGGATGCTCGGAGTCTTTGACTATGAATCCTTCTGGATACGCTGAGTGGAGAACATGTATTTCTCGTAGGCTTGGTGGCAACATGAGCTTTTCGTACGAAATGTCGCCTCTGGCAAGCGACATGTGTGGAATAAACACCACTCGTAGATTCTCCAAACGTGCCAAACATCGCTGGAAATCATCCACAGGAATATAGACACTGACAAGTGATAGGTCAAGAAGCCGTAGCTTCGTGCATTTTGACAACACAGCACAACAGTTGATCGCAAACGACGCTCGCGGTGCTATGAATTCCTCCAACCCGTTCTTGAGTCTGCTGAGGAGCCGTGCCGTTAGACTTTTGCTACCTTGGTGAACCAACTTTCCCATGTCTAGCCGACGTACATGGGTAGCCAAGGGGCTTTTCCGAATACGGGAAATGACGGAGGGACAGATGGTCTTGACGAATGGATCGAAATTTTTGCCGTAGAGATCTGGGTGTGCGTAAAGAGATGGAACTGCACAGGAGTACCACTGCCGTGATACAAGACAACATGACCATAGCGACCCTTGCGGTTGAAAAGTGTCCTTGAGATGGGAAATGATATTCAAGATGATCTCATCTGGGAGAAAGACAAAGTGTTGATCGGATAGACTTTTATTTGATAGACTAAGACTTTCATCGTCGCTGATGATTTCCTCCTCGCTGAGACTTTCTGCGTCCTCGGCGTTATCCTCTGAAGCCCTGTCAAATGCTTCCGAGTCCATGCTCTCGTAAAAGGCTTGCCTCAACCTGGAAAAATTTAGAGTGGACGGAGATGTAGGTGGAGTGGGCTTGAAAAGGGTATTAGGAAAGTTGTAGTCTAAAGCAGAAACGACCTTCTGTAATTATCGTAAAGTGACAATTTCTAGAGTAAAATATCTACGTGTTGTAGAGTGCTAAAGGCTGATGCCAAAAGACCTTTAGAGTAAGGGCAAGTTTCGGCGATCACGCGTCCGACCAACCAGTGGAATGGAATAATCATGAAGTGTACTCAGACGCGACAGATGGCTGCGGTACTACATTGCCCACAACATGTAAATGCGACCCTTGGGTGGCTATTCGTTCTCTGCAGGCCTACAGCAAAATTTTTTACGTGAAAGTGGCACATAGAAGATTAAATAGGATCAATATATGTACTGAAGCGTGGTGCTATGTCCTTGCACCCGCTAATGCAACTACACTCGGAACTACAGTTGCTCTCGCCGTATCCATACAATAGCCGCCGACAATCCAAAAATAAAAGACGGATCTCGTTAAGATTGAACAATTGAGAAAAATGGCCCATTCCTTGGCCTGTCCAGGCCTAAACCTCGAGATGAAAACTGCGCTTCGAAAGCGATTAAGATCTCCCAACGCCAGTAATGTGTCTGTGTGTTGTACGCACGCAAATGTACATAGGAAAAGTCCGGATGCCATCCGGTGAAGTGATAGGAGTTGCCCGCAGGCAGCCCGTACGGTAAAAGAAACGGGTATTCGGGTGGCCGTAATGTCGTCTGATACTTTTTTTTGGATGTAGAAAGTCATCAGCTTCCTTTCCAAATGATTTCATGGCATGCAGAATTTACACCAGACAGGGCATGATCGCAAAGTAGTCATGCGCATTGACTTGCGAAATGAAACAAGTAGAGCATGTCTGGCTCTATTAGGAAGATACACTCCTCACCGTCGTGCCGTGCGTAGGCACGCTGTACGTGTCCGCGTATCGAATAAAGCTGGAGTTTGACTTCTCTCGACATACCCAACGTGGATCGTGTTCCTCATCGAAGCTCGTAGGTCAACTTGTCCTCGCGGCGTCATTACCGTTCATCATCTCTCCCCCTTTTGCCACGAATTCAAGTACGCCATCATCCCAACTCCGAGAAGCACAACGCTGACCATTGAAATGTATGGAGCGCTCTGAGCAAGATGGTCATTTCTGCCTCTCGAACGAGTACCGAGTTTGCCATCTTTTAGTGCCATGGCCATGGCATTTTCCAGAGCTGCCAATTGTTCCGCATTGATTGGCTTGCCATTCTCCACGCCTGCATTACGAAGAATCTCATCGCCACGCCAGGTTCGAGATTCCGGGGTTTTGGTAAGTGTATGTGAACCATTTGCATGTCTGAAGATGTTGTCGCTGCTACCGTCACCGTTGCGAGTTGACACCTTGTGTGAAATTGGGCTCCCATTCGAGATGATACTCGAAACTCTAATCTCCTTCTCTGCATCCTCCTTTCGTATTTTCTCTACCATTTCTGCCAACGTTTGGCGATTCTTTGCGCTCTCTGCCTCGGCAGATTCAGCTCTTTGCCTGTAATTGTCCATCTGCACTTTGAGCTCATTCATTTCAGCGACCATCACTTCAATACGCTCTTGCAACTTGGTGGTCGATGATTCGACAGCTGCTGTCTCTGCCGGAGTTCCCAAGATCGTGCTTCCTGAGGCATTTGTAGTCTCACTGGTTCCATCAATCGAATTGGTATCCGGGTCTAAGAGATGCGCAGAATCCTTTCTTGACTCAATTTCGAGTCTCTGGGCACGTTCCTCAGCACTCTCACGAGCCAACTTCTCTTGCGCGAGCATTTCTTCCAGATCTTTGAGCCGAACACTTTGCGAATCAATTTCCTTCTTGGCTGTTGTAAGAGCCTCAACCAGATTGACAATCTGAAGCGAACTATCGTGCCGAGTTGGTGAATTTCCTACAGAAGGTGTCCTTGGCCGTTCAGTATTTGCCCTCTTCAAGAGGGGTTGAATGATAGAATCGTGCAGGGCAGGCGCAGTGTCAGGCTTTTCAGGTAAAGGTTGCTGTGGCGGAGGAGCAGGCGGTTCTGAAAAATGTGTCTTGAGGTCTGCCTTGATGGGTGAAGGTTTCATTACAGGTGGTGGAGCTTTTGGTTCGTCCTTTTTTGGTTCGGAGTGTAGTACGGCTTCAATATATTGGCCAGTTCGATGCAAGTCCTGCGACTGTTGCTTTGCTTGCTTAAGCTCAGACTTTGGCATGTTAGTAGACGATCAAAATGGGGCAAAACATTTTGCTCACATTCAACTTCCGGACAACTTGATCGACACTGATCTGACCTAGAAGCCAAGCCATGTTGCGGGGCTGACCCATAACGTTCATGTTGCTACCGGCTACGCTTGGAGGAGCGGAGCTGACCCGACCATTGCTGCTCAAGGAACCTTGGCTACCATTTCGACCTCGTAAAGACATGTTCTGACCAAGAGATTGAGCCATCATGCTTCCTCCATTAGCAGGATCGAGATCGCCAAAGTTGAGGTCTAGAACATTGTTTCCAGTAGGATAAATACCGGCGTGCTCCACGCGCGCAGCAACTTTATGGTGAACAATTGTTTTCTGATCTTCGCTTACAATATCGATCCCCAATTCTAATAAATCCTGCTCTCTCAGTTCATGTGGGTCAGAGTCTTTGTTTTCTTGAGATAGGCGCTGTCCATTGACAAAGGTTCCGTTGGATGATTTGACATCACGTATCCAAATCTTGCCAGCCGTATCTGCCCATACTTCCGCATGTTGTCTTGAAAGTACTTTGGAGTCAAAGTAACCATTATGTGGGGTTGGAATTGTTCGATTATTGGTTTGTCGGCCAATTTTGAGCACATCGGGATAGAATGGAACGGTGATGGATTTTCTTTCAAAGGTACCGTTCATTGGAAGGAGGTGTAAGACGGCAGGGTTCTCAACCCTCCCTTGTGGCCTTGGTGCCCCGTTCTGCTGGGGCTGAGATTGCGAGCCCATGTGCTGAGAAGGTAGTAGGGAACTCGGACTATGCAGAGCAGTCATGGCAGAGGTAGCGGATGGACCTGATGTCGCTGCAGCCACGGACTGAGGACGCGCAGCCGTTATGCCTGAGATAGGCTCTGATTTCCCTGGCGGCCATATACCTCTTGCTGGTTTTTTCCTGGCTCCCCACACAGAAGAGTCTACTCCGTTGGTCGGTGATATGCCGTTCGTTTGAGCGGACGAAGCCGAGATGGTGGAGGCCGAAGAGGCAGAAGATGCGAGCGAAGACGAAGAGCCGGTACGTTGAGCGCTCTTTCGAGGCATGAACATCCTCGAAACGTCCATTGACCCAAGACCGTTCTGGCCAGTGCTACCGGCGTTCCATCCTGTACGGGAGGTTGGCTGAAAGGTGAGCGGAGGAGCGACTGCAGTCATCTGGAAGAAGTGTTGAAGAGCGGCTTCCGCAGATCAAGGCCAATTATCGGTGTCTCGTGCTTTCCACTTGTCTCTCCTTTACCCGGACCCAATTCCCTCAAGGACAATGCAAACCGGCAAGCGACACCCAGCACCAATGAAAAGTAGCAAGTGTCGAATAGGTGATGTTTTGAGCATATGCGAAGAAAGAGACGTCGTTGCCAGGTACAAGGATTTAGAGTCGAAGGCACGGAGAAGCGGGCGGTGTCGTGCGCCTCTGGCGGGCCAGTGCAGGCCACCACAGACCTCGCCCAATATTCGAGAATGAATAGGCAAGTTGTTAAGCAGGGCGAGAATCAATGATTAGACAAGAAAAGGGAAGTGGGGTGAGCACTGGGGTGGAAGGAGTGTGGTTGTTAGGGAGAAGGGACGTGGTAAGCTAGGATGTCAGAAGTGGAGGATCCAAGTGGTGCCGCTTGTTGTTTGGCGCGCCAAATGCCACGGCAAAGACGTGGGTCTGGCCACCACGTATAGATTCGGATGACAAGACAGGCTGCAGGAAAGAAGCCGCTGGATCTTGGTGAGACAAAGGCCAAACGGGAGACGGGCAGAGACTCGTGGATTGCAAAGCAGATCGCCTGAGACACGGCCCACTCCTCTCTTTGCAACTGCATTTTGCAGCCCGGAGATGGTCCGGTCACGTGCTCTCTCGGCTTAACCTCGGCTCATGATCCGTACACCAAGCTCTCATATCATCTCAATTCGACTCAGGACGATGCCCATACAGTCTCTTAGGCCCGACACTTGATAATGCCTGTTGCTGTGCCTACAGGTGCTTCGGGAGGACCGAGAGGTCCTTCCACATGGGACAAGTGTACGCGGAAATTAAAGCTATCTGTTGCCTGTTGCTAATACCTCACCAGGGAAAATGGGAGCCATGATGGGAGGATGTATGTTTCCATCTTATCTTGTCGCAAAGATTCCGGCTTACACGTCTTGCCAGCTGTCGGCCTCATCATCGGCTTCATATTCGGTATAGCTTTACCCTACTCGATCGTTGCTTTTCATGCCAACTCTTCACAGGCTTCACCAACATTGTGAGATACGGTCCAGGTCCGAACGGCATGTTGCGAACACTTGGGCAATATATGCTTGGTTCAGCAGCTACATTTGGGTGAGTACAAGACCTTTGGCAGTATTTGAACGAAGATGTGGTCGTGAGCCAGCCCAGGCTAATTGTAATAGTTTCTTCATGTCCATTGGAACCACCATCCGTACAGATAGTTCTTCGTCAATAAGGGAAGCCTTCATTAGAGCCCAACAACGGCCCATTGTTATGCCAAGACAAGATATGAGGAGACAGCAAGCTCGAAAAGCTGACTCGTAGTTTTGTCTTCCCAAACGATCGTCTCAATCTTGGTACACGGATACTCCAATAGGTCCAGAGGCTAGCAAGTTACCGCTATGCGCTACTGCACACAATACACTGCAAAAATCCCGCCCTAGGTCATGGTTTTCAAAGAGTGGACCATTTTCGATTGTCCTTAAGCGTTTGCACATATTCCTTTTATTTAGCTCCTATGGAGACCCAAAGACATTGAAATCCGATATGTATACGATGAGTTGTAGCTTGAAATGACTATGAGTCATACCTATTTGGAAGATTTTCTACTGTACAATACAGGAGTCTCCATCGTGATCGCTAGCCGTGATGTCTGTTGGTTTCATAAGCAATTTGCAACACAAACACCTTCAATGTTTGCAGCTTGTTCGACTAATTTTGCCGCCTTAGCCCCACCTAGGCTCCACGCCACCACAGTTTCTTGTTTACTTTTTCACCCTCAAAGTAGCTACGTGAAAACCTTACAACCTCTCTCTACGGTTTCGCGATTATTGTCTGTGGTCTTTGTTGAACGCCTTATTATTATTGTTGATTTACTCAATCTTTTTTGAATCTGCAGAATGGATGGGCAAAGGCGCGGGCAGAGCGCCTACACGTATTTGAATAACATTACGATTTCCGCAGCCCAAGCGTCTGTTAATGGGACTATCACCGCTATTCAAGCTTCGGTTGGAGAAGTTCATATCTCCGTAGAACGCTTTGAGGATAATCTAAGGGACAGACATGCCACTGTAAGTAAATAAACGCGTTTGCGGAGCACTCTAACGAATCTACGAACCAGAGTAACACTGTCGATGAGGTCACCGCAGTGGCCGAACGAGTTCATCATCAACCTGTCCACGAAGAACCACCCCAACACATTAATCAATCTTCAGACGAAGAAACAGCTACAGCGTCACGAGAGATGGATCTCTCAGTAAATGAGCAGGGGACCGCTATGTTGCAATATAGGTATTACAGCCTTTCATCGCTCCAATTATACTACAAGTACATGGGACTCCTTCTTTCAAAATAGAAGCTGATTCTCGCATCAGTCCTCCACCTGTATCTTCGCAGATCCTGAATGGGCCAGAGTTTACCAACGCTCCTCTTGTAGCCTCACAAGCTCTAAATGAGATGCAGTCGCTAGACGACCCACCCCTGTGTTCATCGATTACGAACTGGTTAAACTCCATTGACGGCACCCCCCACGTAGAAGATACTGAGAATTCGCAGTCGGACTTGCACACTCTTGGAGGCACTCCGATACAAGTCGCTTATCCGTATGAGGATGGCCCAAGCAGCGACGATAGCTCCCCGCCTGCCAGAAGAGCTCGTCTAGAGCAGCACACGCCGGCTCCGGACGACACAACGGAAGAGATGGGGGAGCCTTCAGGATATTCCCTTCGTCCTAGACCACGCTATGGTTACAAGCCCCCTAGGCCTCAGTTCGACCTTAGGAAAATGCGGCGTTAGGCCAACGCCAAGAGATCCTCAAACGAACACAAAATG
Source organism: Astrothelium macrocarpum (assembly GCA_021030915.1). Classification (NCBI taxonomy): domain Eukaryota; kingdom Fungi; phylum Ascomycota; class Dothideomycetes; order Trypetheliales; family Trypetheliaceae; genus Astrothelium; species Astrothelium macrocarpum. Next base: position 43,961 of record JAGEMR010000182.1, read on the forward strand.
TGGAACAGCAGTCTCGGAAGGGCCCCAATCGGACTCAGGGGAATTCATTGGTAGTTTTTCATGGCTGTTTAAAATCGAGGGTGTTTGATATGGGGGTCTCCTCATTCTCTAAATAGATTTAATACTTTGTCTTTCGGAAATACTCATTTCATTGACTCTTCAAAAACTTCAAGGACTTGCCTATCATGTAACCTATAAATGTGAAAAGCGTAAGAACTTTGACCTACGTCATGTGACTGTGTGAACCCTGACTGCCAATCATTGATACGACATCAATTTAACAGTGTCAAATATTTTCGTGCTAATCACGGCTACTAGAACCGAACTAGAGCCTTAGCACAGTATTGCGTGGGGACAACCCGCGATGTTCAAGCTAGGCATTTTGCGTTATTCACATCTTTACCGAGAAATATTTTCTTGTCCGAGTGCGCGAGTAGTAAGCCGGAGGGTTGCATACTTCTCCCGTAAACTTCAGCTTACTTCAACCCAATGGCGCTGCTACTATCCCCTATTCTATTCGTGTCGATCACTTTTCGCGGGATGATTTTCAGCCAAGCTTACAACCCTCGCAAGGCAATGACTGCCTGGAGTATAATTGTCCACATGCACAGCGGCAAGGCCAGTAAGAAAATGAACTGCAGGAGCTGGCCGAGGCCAATGGATACCATTGATTGTCGTGCAATATGACCGACTTTGGCGGTGCATGACCCAAGAAGGAAGACGGCAAAACGATCCTGAAGTAACATTCTTCCACTGGTCCAATCCACTGCAACCAGCTACGGTATCTCAGATGCCTGACTGACAAGTGGCTGGCTGCGCCTTCTTTAGCGAAAGGTTTCCCAGGTTGCTGTTTGCTCCTGTATTAGCCTTGGCGGCATGCGGTGTGCTCGAGGTCCTTCAATCCTCCTCTTGGTAGAGCACGTATAGCAAGAGACGGCCTGTCAGCAACAGGTTAAACATGGATATCCTGGTCTATTCGGTCACAGGAACTTTGGATACGATGGGAGAATATATGAATCTGACAATTCCCGGTATCATGACTGATGTTGGCAAGCAAACTGTTCCCTTACTCGCATTCCCATCTCTGGAAAATGGAGTCAATTCAAGATTTCCAAGGACTTCAGTACCCATTTACTACAGATCCCATCCTAAGAAAGGCGTACGATGTCAACAACGTGGAGTATGCGACGTCGACCCACCAAATTGACCACGGTAGGGAGTTGTTTACATCTTTTAATTAATCCTTGACTTATCAGAATAGACATGTTCCCTGGCTTGATTACTCTTCCTCAAAACGATGATGATATCCAGAAAGCAGTCAAATATGCAAAGGAACGGGGATACGCAGTTTCTGTCATGAGCGGCGGTCACCAGTATAGCGGCGCATGCTCCACACATGGAAAGGGTATTCAGCTCAATCTCAAATTGACATACAAAGGGCCGGCGGATCTGGTTGTTTTGCCACAGTTACCAGCTCCGGATAGCAACAGAACTCTGGTTTATGCCAGTGTCAGCCACAGTCTTGGCGAATTCAACCAATTTCTTCGAAACAACCAGCTGTTCGTGCCTCACGGACAGTGCATGGATGTACGACTCGGTGGGCACGCTCAGACAGGCGGGTATGGCCAACTTGGACGCAGCTTTGGTCTATTTGGAGATCACATTTGGGGTATCAGAATGATCAACCACAACGGCAAAATACAGGAAGTTACCAAGAAATCTAATACCGAGCTGTTCAACGCTATTTTGGGAGGTAGTCCAGGCAATTTTGGGGTCATTACACACTACACTGTTGAAGTTTATCGCGACGCGGATCATGACTTCCCTGAAAAAGGTGTCCGGCCGCATGGGTTCAAAGGGGTCTGGCTGTACAGCGAGTTGATGGTGAAACTGCTCCTGAATGAAGTCGCAGCGATGGCCGAAGACCCAGAGTTTCCACGAAACTTTGATCTTTGTGTCAGCGTGCTCAGCTCCTCATTTCCCATGTTCAAATTGATGCCTGAGTTGAAAGATGACCTATCAGAAATTCTCCAACGCATTGGCGAAGCGCTGGGTGTGAACGGTGATACCAAGTGGCCTGCAACTGTTGTCCTATACGCGCAATGGGTCCCAATGAACGCAGAGGATAAATATACCGACGAGGTTGACGCGTGGTTCCAAAAATTCCGAGATCTCAACGATTTCCTAAAGTATTGGTGCTTATCTGCTAAAGATATTATTGAGCCAATGTCCCAAATGACGGGCGAATGGCTCTTTGATCGACCTCGCGAGTTTGACCATCCTTACGAGAAGCGCACTTACCTGACCACCTCGACAACATTGGTGCAAGACAAATGGGTCGACCAAGTAGCCGCCCGAATCCATCAGGTCGTGGCCCCATCGTTGACACATCTCACTTTGTGGGAGAATTGCTATCTTTCCGTCCAGATCCAATGCTTTGGAGGGAAAAACTCTCAATACTATGTCAATCGGAACAATGGCAGAAGTTACAGCTGGAGAGATTCGACTGTTGTTCAGGTGCTAGACTGCTTCCACAAAGAGGGCGAGACAGGCAAAGCGCTCGCACAGGGTTGGCAAGCAGGCAACGACAAGCTCATGAACGGCGAGAATAGTCCATTCGGCAAGCAGGATAGGCGTGTGCTCTGGGCTTCGTACGGCGATTGGGATATGAACAAGAGCTGGCCGTTCTACTACGAGGATCGAGCCAAGTACGAGAGGATTGGGAGGCAAAGATACCTGGCTGATCCTCACGGAACCTTTACACCCAATCCTTTTAATGTGAAGGCTGTGAAAAATTGAACAGCTATTTGACTATTATTTTCGTTTATATATTTATAAAGCTGCATTGTGTGATATTGCTGAGCATGTTTCTAACGTGTTGCGTCAACAGCCCCTGAGCTGATGTCATTCCGAGGTAATTCTCAACGGACAAAAATTGGTGGAAGCCAGAGAGAGACATATTCTGCGCTGTATATGCCAAAGAGACCCTCAATCACAATCATCGATGTAGCGCTCAAAAATGGGTTTTCGGATAACGTATCTGCATAGCGAGCGGAACAACATAGCGAGCGGAACACCGCTCCGCAATCGTACGAACTTTTTTTTTATCAACACAATAATATTATATTATAATTATAAAAATTAATCATTATTCTTTTTTTCAGAAATTAAAAAATTTATCTGATATATTCGCGTATAATATTCAGATTATTTGTAATTATTATAATATTATATACGCGAATTTTTGCCATTTATATGATCATTTTTTTTATATATATCATTTTTTCTAATTTTAATAATATTTTTTTATGATTATAATATATTTATTTCTGAAATATTAAATGATCCGTTAATATATAATCAAATTTTTTTAATTTTCTGATATTTATTTAATATTTTATTTATCGTATGAAAATTTTTATTTTTTATTTTTAATAATACTAATTTATATATTAATTTTGAAATATTTTTTATTTATATATTAATTAAATTATATAATTGAATTGAAAAATTATTTTAATATTTTACGATTTTAAATTTCAGATTTATAGAATTTTATATGATATTTTTTATAATTTTAAATATATTTAGATTTATAAATATGATATTTATTGAATAAGAATTTGATGATATAAATATTTTAAATTTAAAATTTAAATAATTATTTATTTATTTTGAATTATATAAAATAAAATTAATTATTCGAAATTTTATTTATATTTTTTTTTCGTTTATTAAAATAAAAAATGTTTTTTTAAAAATAAAAAATGTTTTTTTAAAAATAAAAAATGTTTTTTTAAAAATAAAAAAGAAATCGTTTTTCATAATATATATAAATTGAAATCGTATTAAATATTCAATTTTTTTATTATATAAAATTTTTAAAAAATTAAAATATTTTATATCAAAAAATTAAAAAATATATGATGAATATAAAAATATATAAAAAATAATAATATCCATTTTTTAATAATAATTATCGAATTTAAAAAAATGATAATTATTATATTTATTAAAAATTAAAAATTGATATTTACCGATTATACAAAATTTTATAAATTTTTTAAAATATTATAATTAATTTAAATTAATTTTATTTATTATTCAATCATTTATATTTAAATGGATTTATTAAATAATAAAAAATTCATTATTTATATATTAGAAAAAAAAATGATATTTATTTTTTATAATGATATACGAAAATAATATCTAATCATTTATATAAATATTTTAAATTATTAAAATTTATTTTTGATTATCAGATTATTTTATATGAAATTTTTTTTTATAATTTAAAATAATAATAATTTTTATATATGATAATATTTTTATTAAAAAATCAATTTTATCGAAATTATAGATATTAATATTAATAATTTTATATTTATTAATTATATTATATATAAAATCAAATTAATTTTATATAATTATAGAATTTTTAA
>JAGEMR010000183.1:0-48068 GCA_021030915.1 Astrothelium macrocarpum
GATAATTATCCAGATCCTATGCTATCCAGCTATTATGCTATGCTATGCGATCCAATGATCCTTCCGACCCCTGGCTGGTATCCAGAGGCAGAAAATTCATGCAGTTTATAAAACCGAACCACTGTCTCTATTCCGGTCTGACTTTGTTAAACCATCCCGGGGGAATCTCTTGCAAGCCTGCTCAGGGAAGGACTCAGGTTGACGGATACGTCATTGTTGATTTCAAAAAAGCTGAGCGGGACAACCCAAAGTGGGTATTGCAACTCGACATTCCTAAGAGCACCGGAGGCTCAGAACTAGAGTTTGAGGAAGATTACCCAAAGTACTTTTGGAAAGATAACTACAATATATTAGACATGACCACATCTGAAACCATCCACAATGATAGCCGCATCGACTCAATTGATATGAATGATTTCATCTCCAGCGATCATTTCCTGTCTGCGATAAAGAACAAACTCGGCGAAAGAGAGGTCGACGGAAGCTCCTTTGGAGATGCAGAACTCATGCTCCTACCAGATCGCGTTTGTGGTTTCGATTTACAGAGGAGGAAGTTTAGTATCTTAGCCATGGACCATCTACGCTCAGTGGACGTGACAAATGAGGGATGGGCAGATCTCAAGCTACCGCGCGGACACAAACATATGATCCAGGCTCAGATCAAGGCTCACTTTGTAGACAAACGATTGCGAGAGCGTGGCCTTCGCGGTACGACCGAACACGATATAGTTCGTGGGAAAGGGCAGGGGTTGATTATCCTTCTTCATGGAGCTCCAGGGGTTGGTAAAACCTCTACCGCCGAATGTGTAGCAGAATTTTTGCACAAGCCTCTCTTTCCCATTACGTGCGGGGATCTCGGCGTGACAGCTACTGTCGTTGAAGAAACACTAAGCAGTATATTCGCCAAAGCGGAAGCATGGGATTGTGTACTGTTACTCGATGAGGCGGACGTCTTTCTGGCACAGAGGACTAGAACTGATCTCAAGAGGAATGCTGTTGTGTCTGGTAAGTCGTCTACTCATCACTTCATCCAACTACTAAAGTATATCAGTCTTTCTCCGTGTCTTGGAATATTACAAAGGAATTTTGATCCTTACCACAAATCGAGTGGGTGCATTTGATGAAGCTTTCAAGTCCCGGATTCATCTACATTTATACTATCCAGCACTGAACAAAGACCAGACAATGAGCATTTGGAGGATGAACCTGTATCGCGTGGTCCAGAGGAAAAAGGGCAATATCACGGTTGATGGAGATGAAATTATGCGATTCGCCGAGAGCCATTTCGAGTTTCATAAAAGGAAAAATACACGATGGAATGGACGACAAATCCGCAATGCATTCCAGACAGCCGTAGCAATGGCAGAGTATGAAGCACTTGAGAGCACGAACAGTTACAGTGATTGGGAAGATGGAGCCATGCCGATGGTAAAATCCCACCTACAAGTTTCTCATTTTCGTACAGTTTCAGATGCGTCTTCTCAATTCGATACTTATATCGAGGAGACCGTTGGAGGTACCGATGCGGAACGAGCTCTGATGGATAGAGATCGGGCTGACCATTTCAAATGGGCTGGATTTGCAACTGTAGGAAGTGATTCATACGATAATGAATCAAATCCCTGGCCACAACGTCCAGAGAGAGAATATTATTCACAGTCAAATCCCAAGTTCTTTCCACAGTCGTCAAGCGGACCAGGGTACACCCAGGATTTTATACCTAACCTATATTTCCATAACCAAGGTCAGGGTTGGCCAGGCTCATCACCACCTTCAAGGCCTCCTTGGGCTGTCACGGCTCAAGAAAATGGACCCAAGGATCAATTCTAGAACCTTAGGTCTCTCCAGTTCAGTCTCGTTGTTAGGGCAGGAACGGACAGGTTCACGTGTTACCCACCATATCTAGCTTCACTTCCTAGATAGCTTCCTCATTAGCTTACAACAATGGATTCAGTGGATTGATACACTTCTTTCTTCGTAACACTCGTCCATGAGTTCCAGGACCTAGTTTGCCATCACTGGAGCCGAAGGAACTCATAATGAGCTTGAAAGGCAGCTCGTCGTCACACCGCAACCGGCAGGGTTCCAGATAAAGGGAGGTAGTGATGAGAACTATTCCATCATTAATAGAAGTGCCAAGAAACCCTAGATGAAATGTTGACCCTGTTTTGGATGGTGTAACGGTCATCAGGATTATACTATGAAATGTGTACGACTCTAAAAAATAAGAGCTATTAGATTTGAGTACCAGAGCGTTTGGTCAGTGGTGTTGTTAATATGATTTATTAAGTTCTGACCTACAATCACTTAACTTTTTTTAAGGTAATCCAGGGCAGACCTCAACAGTCAGAATACATTTTCGGAAATTCGTGATCCTTAAAACTGATTTCCAACTACAAGAGTCAAATGTCTTGGTAACTATCGCAGGGAGCGAACTATCTGCCTAGTACTATATCAAAACTCTACGTCAATTCATTTAACTACGTCGAGTGACGAGGACTAATTGCGTTGAAAGGCAGCTCATAGGGAAGAGTGAGATGAGCCCACTGGTCAACTTTGCAAACCAATCTCCAAATGGACAAATAATTTCGCTTGACAATGTTTTTTAAGCGGAAAAACTAACAAAGCTTCCTTGAGAACGATTCGTCCGATCTTCTGGGAATACGCTGTAGGAGAATACGCCGCTGTGTGCACGGCCCGACTCGCTGCACACCCACGAAATTCTCAACACCATGGATTCGAACTCAAATAACTCAATAATTATAATAATAATTAATATAAGATTAATTTTAAAATATAATTGAAATTCATACGAATAAGAATTATTATTAAATTTAATTATTGAAATGTTATAAAAATTAATATTGATATTGAGAATGAATAAAATGAGAAATCAAATTAGTCTCATTTAAATATTTTTTATCATTCATCATTAAATTTTAAAATTTTTTAATTAATAGAATAATATTATATTTTAATATTTTATTTTATTTCGTCTCATTTTATAACTATTTTATAATAATTCGCTATTTCTGAATCTTTTTTCGCTATTATTATTGAATTTCATATTATTATTTTCGTTTTTATTAAATTTTCTCATAGATATATTAATATTCAATTTTCATTTCAATTTCAATTTATCTGATAATCTATTATTAAATCTTTTGAATTTTTTATTATTCCTTTTTATTTTTTTCATTTTATTCATTTTATTATTATTGTTTATGAATATATTATATTTTATTTGAATTATAGAATACTATTTCATTATATTTAATATATATTTCAATAATCTTTTGATATTTTATTTATTTTTATTCATATTTCATTATTTTTTGAAGATTCTGATTTTTATATTTAATGATATTATTTTTTATCTTCATTTTTAAATATCTAATTATGAAAAAATTCAGTTTTTTTCGAAAAAAGATATTCATATTCGATTCAAATTCTGATTTCAATTTTCTTAAATGAATACTAATAATTTATATAAAAAATCCCGATATATTTAAATTCTGAGAATTCTTTCATATATATTATATTAATATTTAATCAAATATTATTAATGAATTAAATAAATTCATATTAAATAATTGAAATTAATGAATTAAATAAAAAAAGAAAATAATAATAAAAATTTAATAATTATGATAATAATTAAAAAATTTCATTATTAAATGATTACTATGACCATTTATAATTAAAAAATATTATTCATTTTATAATATTGAATTTGCTTTTTATATATTTATTGAATATTTCTTTCAATCAATTATATTCAATTTCATCATTTATCCAATTTAATAGAAATATTATGAAATTATAATTATAAATAATTAAATTAAAATCTTGAAATTAAAAATTTTAAATAAATTTTGTTTTTGAATTATAAATAAATAAAAAAAATAAATTTATTCCGTTCATATAAATTATTTATATCTGATCTATAAAATAAATCATTTTTATAAATTAATCTAATAAAAATATAATATTATTTTATAAATTAATTAATAATAAAATCTTTTTCATTCATATTATATATAACGTGGTTCATCAGTTAGCCGCGCATATCAGTTGCCCGCGCATTTTTCGGAAACAAAAACCATTTAAACTTTTGTCGCGTCATAATTTTCTAATCATAATATCAATTTTTTTCAAAGAAGAGAATATTATTTTTATTATCAATACAATTCAGATTATCAAATCTTCTGATCAAAAATTGAATAAATATATAATTATAAAAATTTATAATATTCCAAAAAATATATTACATAATTGAATAAATAATCGATTTTAACGCGCGATAATTCGATTCTAATTTTATAAATTAATTCAAATTAAAAAGAAAATATTTATTTAATATATTATCAATTAAAATATTAAAAGATTTTTGATGTATTTTTCTGTTACGACCCCACGGTCATGCGGGTACACCCCGCCGGGGAGTAACCAACCAGTATGATACTCGGACGGATTACTCACGTAGTCTTGAATAAACATCACCGATTAAATGATAAGACTCATTAGACTGAAAATAAGAATCACGATAATATTAATGAATAATTCAAATATATAAAAATATTACGAAATTATTATAATCTCATTATATTCAAAATCATTTTTTAAATTAATCTTTAATAACGTTTTTAATAGAAATTTTAAATTATCAATTAATCATTATTTTTTATTAATTCAATTCTTTATTGATTCATTTCAGAAATTATTTTGATTTCAAATAAATTTAATTTTAAAAATATTTAAAATCATAATATATTGAATATTTTTAAAATAAATCAATAAAAATAATTATAAAATAATAATAATATATTTTAGATCGGAAGAATCCAATTCATATTATGATTTAATAGAAAATTCAAAAAATCTGATGATTTTTATGAAAATCGTTTCAAAATAAAAGACTAATTTAATAATATATAATTATATTTTATATTTAAAAATATTATTTCAGATAATCAGTCTTTTTTTATAAATATATTTATAAAAAAAAAAAATTCTATTGAATCCGATTATATTTTATTAATTATATGAATAATATCAGAGATCAGATTATCAATAATATATTTCAGAATTTTGATATATTCAAAAAAGAAATCAATAAAATATTCAAAATATCCAATTAATAAATAATAATTGAATAAATTATTTTGAATATTAATTAAAAGATTTTTATAATTGATTATATAATTAAATTTCAGAAATATATTTAATAAATCGAATAGAATAATAAAATATTTTATTTTATATTTTATAAAAAATTTAAAAATAATATTAAGAATAAATTAATATATTATATGAATATTATTGATATTTTATCGTGATTAATGAAAATTGTAATTGAATTAGATGATAAATTATATATAAAATTTTTTAAAAAAAGAAAAAATCATAAATTAATCATTAAATAGAAAAATTTATGAATTCAGAATAACGATTATAACGATCTAATGAATTTTAATTTTATCAAAAAAAGAAAAAAAAAGAATAATATTCATTTTAAAAAAAAATCAAAAAATCAAAAATATTATTTTTACGAAAAAAAAGAATATTTTACAAAAAATTATCAATTTAAATTTAATATAATATAATATAAAATCGTAATTATAAAAAAAGAAATTAATATGATTTTAATTAATAATTTGAATGAAGATATTCTGATAAAAGGGATTATTCAGAAAATATCTGATAAGAAAAATGAATAATAATTCGATTAATAAAATGATGATGAAAAAAATAATCAATTTTTGATATCAAAAAATTTATAAAAAATACGAAAAAAAAATGCGAATTTACGTATTATAAATAAATTAATAAAATAAATGAATTATATAAAAACGACCAATTACAGAATTTATATTCTAATAATATATAAAAGAAATATTAAAACGTTCAGATCATAAAAATTATTATATAATTAGAATATATATTATATCCAATTATTCAATTCATATAATTATAATATAAATAAATCGGAAATAATTCGAAATTTTAATAGAATTATTTATAAAAAATTTCAAAATATAAAAAAATATTTTATTCAATATTAAAAATTCAGATCATAAACGATTAATAAAATCAGAAAAATATTGAAATAATAAATATTCGATATTAAAATATCAAAATTATCGAAAAATAAAAATTAATATTTGATAAAAAAATATTATTAATACATAAAATCTGAAATATTTAAAATATAGAAAAATATAATAATGATAATATTATGATAAAAATTATAAAAAATATATTGAAAATCAATAATTAAAAGAAATTTTTATAAATAAAAAAATAAAAAAAATAATATTCATATAGAGTCGTCCACGGTCATTTGGACAGCCCCATCATTTGGACAGCTCTATACATGCGCGCCGTATACAATCAATCTGCGATCCTCATACATTTCGCACCCACATCTTCAAATTTAAATCTGAATTATCTGATGAATCATTAGATATAAAAATTATTATTTCTGATTTTTCTTTTTTAAATATAATTTTTATTAATCGTTCATGATGATATTTTGTATATAATTTTTTTTTTATTTCGTATATAATTCATAATGCAATCATAATTATATATATATTAATTTTTTTTAATTTGATTCTTTTATTTTTAATATTATATTTTTATTTATTAAAAAATTCTGATTAATCTATCAATTATTTAATTATAATAATAATTATAATATTTTACGATTTATATAAATATATCATATGTTCTGTATATCATTTTATAAATAATTTAATTATATTATTCTTATTCAATATTTTTATAAATTCTTTATTTGATTTATTAAATTTAATAATTTTTAAAAAAGAGTTTTTTAATAATATATAATCCAATTTGACTGAATTGGATAATATAAATCCTTTTAAAATAAACGTAATTTATATAATAAATAATTTATTCAAAATTTATATATAATTTAATAATAATATATTTACGTTTCGAAAATTAATATAAATATTTTTTTTTATCATAATCATTTTATATACGCGAATAAATATTTCGATTCATTTTATTTTAAATATATATTATATACTAAATTTATAAAATATAATTATTTCGTTTATATGAAATTATTTGAATATAATAAATATATTCATATTAAATGATTAAAATATATATAAATAATATAATGATATTATTATAAAATCAATTTTATTATTAATATAATAAATGATAAATTTGATTTGAATATAATTATTATGGCCATTTATAATAAAAAGATATTTATGATTCATATATCATTCATATATCAAAGAATTGAAAATTTCGGTCAATTAATATAATTCCAATTCATTTGATATTCAGTCATTTTTATTTATTATAAAACGATATTTTAATAATAGATTTACGCTGATCCAATATATATTGAATTATACGCTTTTAAAAATCAAAAAAGACGGCAGTATTTCATTTATTATATTAATATATTCAATCATTATAATTCATTCTTATTTATCTATTATAATCTTTTATTTTTTTTTTATATCAAAATAAATCAATATTTTAAATGATTATTCTTTTTCAATATCAAATTCTGATTCATTTATATTATAAATATCTATAATATCATATTTATATTCTTTTTATTATTTTTTAAATATATCAAATCAGCGATTTATTATTATTTTAATTGCGCCATTTATATAAATCGATTCTAATTGACGGATATATATATTAATAATTTCAGAATATCATTTGAAAAAATGATCGATCCAATTGATATCAATTAAATTAAAAGAAAAATATACAAAATGTAAATAAAATATATAATAAATGCGTTTTTTTTTATAAAAATTCAGTCAATTCTAATAATAATAAATATATAATTGGATTTTCTATATTAATATATTATTTGATCTAATGAATTAAAATTGATTTTTTAATATTTGTCAGAAATTGAATTGATTTATTGATTTTTACGTGTGAGATATCGCCGTTTCGTCTACGCGTTAATATTGATCTAGATATTTTAAATATACGTATAATTTTAATAACAGATAAAAATTGATTTTCAGAAAATGCAATAAAAATAGATTAAATTCTAATTTCAAATTCTGTATTTTTTGAGGAATTTTGAATTGTCATGATGAAATGCATGAGGATCGCAGGCTGATCATATGCGGCGCGCATGTACAGAACTGTCCAAATGATGGGGCTGTCCAAATGACCGTGGACGACTCTATACGTTTTTATCGAAAAAAAATATAGAATATTTTCAAATGAATTTACTGATATAATCTATTTATAATTATTAAATTTAGGATTATTTTTAAAAATAATTATTCGTAAATAAAAAATATTTAAATTATAAAAAAATATATTATTATTAATATGAAAATGAAAATTATAAAATTCATATAACGGAAAAATTAGAATAATATAAATAAAATCTATAAATAAATTATAATTTTATCATTTATTATATATATTAAAAATAAAAAAGGGAATATATATTAATCAATGAATAATTCTATAAAAATAAAAAAACTTATTTTTATCATAATAATAATGATATAATTCAATATCCATCGAATTTTATAAAATAAATAATAATCAAAATATACGAAATATGAGAAAATGATTTAAATTTTATATATAAAATACGTATATAAATCTAAATATTATTCAAATATCCAATTAATTATTATATATTATTATTTTATTGATAAAAAATGAAATCACGATATTAATCGATTTAGATATAAATAAGAATTTTTTATCCGAAATATTTTAAAAATTATTAAATCTATCGAAAAAATAAAAAAAAAAAAGATATATAATACGTGTAATGATAGGATAGAAAATGCCAGAAATTGGGAAAATTTTTTAAAAAATTCAATTATTAATTATATCTAGTTATTATAAGATATATCAAAGAAATCATATTCAATATTATTATTATAATCAGATATAAAATTATATTAAAATTGTCATAATTATAATAATATAATCTAATAATTAATTAGAAATTAAAAGAATTGAAAATAGATGAATATAATTATAGAATTATATCAGAATTTTTATATTTAAATATGATAAAAGATAAAATAAATGATTATTTTATATAAATCATTTTAAAAAACGAAATTTTAAAAAAAATAGATTTAAATATAATAAATATTCCGATAAAATCAGAAAATTAGAAAACTAATAATTTGAAAATCATTTTAATAATTTCCGGAATTCTTTTGAAATATAGAAAATGGATATATCTTTTCAAAAAAAAATTAGATATTAAAATATTATTTAAATATCAATCATAGAATCATAAAATAAAATTTTTTATAAAAAAAATAATCTATATTCAGATCTATTTATATATTATCCAATAAAAAATTTAAAATATTATAAAAATATTTAAATAAAAATTTAAAAAAGGATTTTATCAGAAAATTGGAATCATTTATAAAATATCTGACTCTTTTTATATTAAAAAAAAAAATTTACAATTTTATATTAATTATAAATAATTTAATAAAATAATAATAAAAAATTGATATTTATTATTAAATATAATCGAATTATAAAATAGATTTTCAGATATATAATAATTTATCAAATTGGATTTATTAAAAATCTATAATTTCATCAGAATAAAAGAAAATGAAAAATGAAAAATAATATTTAAAATAAAATACGGATATTTCGAATATTTTATTATATTATTTGAATTTATAAATATATCAATTAATTATCAAATATTTATTAACGATATATTATGATTATATTTTAATAAATTTATCATAATTTATTTAAATGATATTTTCATTTATTCGAAAATAAAAAAAGAATATATAAAATAAATCCAATAAATATTTTCAGAATTTAATAAATAAAATTTATGATTTGAATTATTCAAATACAAATTTTGAATAAAAGAAATTAATTTTTTAGATTATATAATTGGAATAAAAACAATCTGAATTAATCCGAATAAAATGAAATCAATTAAAAAATAATCAGAATTAAAAAATATAAAAAAAATTCAATTCTTTTTAAAATTCGTTAATTATAATTAAAAATTCATTAAAAAATATTCTTTCAAAATATAATTTTTAATAGAATTAATAAAAAATGAAAAAATATTCATTTTTAAAAAAAAATAAAAAAAAAACATTCAAAATATTTAAAAAAAAATTATTTACAAAATTTCGTATTAAAAATCATTAAATCATTAGAATTAATATAAATCAAAACTGATATATCTGATTTAATAATAAAAATGTATTTATAATAATAAACGCAAAATAGAAAATGGTATCCAATAAAATATTATTCAAAAAAATTCTTAAAATCAGAATAAAATTATGATATTCATAATAAGAAATTTTTTATCATAATCATTATATTATAATATTAAAAAATTTATATCGAAAAATTATTATTTTTGGAGATTTTCATAAATCATAAAAATTTCGTCTATTTTATGATAATCAAATAATTGAATTAATAATAAATTAAATGATTAGAATTTTTAAAATAATATAAATTTATCATCAAATACATATCAGAAAAGAATAATCCAAAAACCGACGTTTTAAATCGAAGACCGGATTATATGATAAAAAAAATCAATAATCAAACAATTCTTCAAATCAATAAAAATGGCATTGTTAGGACCACCAAAGGGGACGTGTACACCAGCGGTCACGAGATCCCACCTCTGGCTCATAAGGCTCAGACCTCGAGCCATGAGAGCCACCTCTGGCTCATAGGGCTCAGATACTGAGCCAGCTGAGCACTCAAGTATATAGGAATGCGACGAAGTCAGTCTTGACCTCGTTGTATTCAAAGCCATTCTCTAAGCTAGTCTTTGATAACGTTTTCAGTAGAATTTTGAATTACCAAAACAATCATTATTCTTTGCTAGTTCAGTCCTTTACCGACTCACTTCAGAAGCCACCTTGATCCCAGGTAGACTTGACCCCAGGGATACCTGAGATCATAACAGGCATATTATCAGAAAATTATAAAGAAATCAATATAATTCTAACCGTCTTTAAAAAAAAAATACTATTTGGACGAAAAATCATAATTCCACAAAAAAGAATTAAAAAAATCATTCAAAAATATCATGATGGATTATTTTATAAATATTCAGAAATTATATAAATTATAAAAAATATTCAAAGGAATTATCATTTCGAATAAATGAAAAAAAAAGTCCAAAATTATATCATTAAATATAAATATTATCAAAAAAATAAATATAATATATAAATAAAAAGAAAAATGATTATATTGATAGAATCACCGGATAGACCATTTGAATAAATTATTATGAATTTCATAATGAATTTATCAGAATCAGAAGATCCAATAATAAGATTCAAATATAATATAATTATAATTATTATAAATAAATTAATAAAATATATCATTATTAAATAATTCAGAAAGATATATAAAATAATTCATATAATTGAATTGATATTTCAGAAATTAATAAAATATTTTAGAATTCCAATAAATATTATATTCAATAAAAATCGAAAATTTATATTAATATATTAAAAAATAATTTTAAAATAATTTAAAATTAAATTAAAAATATCCATAATATATCATAAAAAAATAGATGATCAAATAGAATGAATGAATCAAATATTGAAATAATATTTAAGATATTATATTAATAATTAATAAAATAATTAATATTGAATCAAAGAACGTTTATAATTATGAAAAAAATATCAATAGAATATATTATAAAATAATTAATAAAAAAATTGGAAAAATAATATATAAAGATATTTTCGGATTAAATATAAAAGAATATATAATAAAAATTGAAAATTTTGACCGAAATTAAAAAAGAAATTAAAAGATTTAATAAAAAAATAAGAATCAAAAATAAAAGGATTAATATATTTAAAAAAAAATAAATCTTAATTAAAAAAAAAAAGATAAAATATATTTATTTATCAAAAATCTTAAAAATAAATTATTAATAAAAAAATTTAAATCAATCAAAATCGGACCATTTCTGATATAAAAATAAAAAAAAAAAGATGAATTTTAAATTGAAATTATTAATAGATGTTAAAATATATCCAATATTTCATATATTTTTATTATAATTAATGAATTTAATAATATTATATCAAAAAATATTCTATTTCGAATCAGAAAAGAAAAATGAATTCAAAATCGAAAAAACAATGGATTTTTATAATCATAAATATTTGATAAAATGAAAAGAATATCTATTTTCAAAAAATATATAAAAAACCGTCAAAATTTTAAAAAATTATTAAAAAAAAAGAAAAAAATATCATAAATCGTTTTGAAGAATTTATTATTTTTAAAAATCAGAAAATTCTAAAATTTAATGATTCGTTAAATAATATATCATTTATTTAAATAAATAAATTTTAAATAAAAGAAAAAAGGCCAATAATGATATTCATTATAAAATAATCTTTTTTTATTTTTTTTTATAATAAATCGAATTTATATTTTATTTTCATTTTTTTATTTTTTAATAGACGAATTAATATTTATATTAATTTTTTTTCATCATTTTCAACATATTTTTGATATTCTTTATGGATCTTATTTCAAAACGATTATAAAAGATTCACGTATTTACGATCATTTTTAATATATTCAGATTATTTTAAATGAGAATTCATTACGATGTAAATAAATTTTTAAAAAAAATAACGATTATAAAAAATAAAAATCAAAGAATCAAAATAGGAAATCTTTAATATAAAATAATAACGGTTAAAAGAAGAATGAAAAGATATTTTTAAAAAAATTCACAAAAATTAGTAAATTTATAATATATGAAAATATATAATTAAAAAAGAAAGAATAATATTACGATCTCACGGTTATATAAATATATCCTATCGAAGAATAATCAATTAATATAATATTCAAATGGATTATTCACGTAATTTTGAATAAATATCACCAATCAAATGATGAAATTCATTAAATTAAAAATGAGAATTATGATAATATTGATAAATAATTTAAATATATAAAAATATTATAAAATCATTATAATTTCGTTATATTCAAAATCATTTTTTAAATTAATTTTTGATAATATTTTTAATAAAAATTTTGAATTATTAATCAATTATTATTTTTTATTAATTTAATCTTTTATCGATTCATTTCAGAAGCCATTTTGATCCCAAGTAGACTTGACTCTAAGGATACCTGAGATCATAACATTTTCTGATATTAAAAATATGGCCAATTTTTTATTAAAGATATAAAATGGCGATCATATTGATAAATAATAGACGAAACGATTTATAAATTCATAATTTATTTTAAAAATCCGATTCAGTTGTTTTTATGATCATTAAAGGATATTTTATAAAGATTCAAAATTTATTTTCGAATGATTCATATAATTAAATCGTATAATAATTAAATATAGGATTTAAAAAAAGGATATTTATAATTTTGATGAAATTAATTTTATGATAGATATAATCATCATATCAATAATCATTATATATATTAAAAAACGTGATAAGATTAAATCTATTTAATCTGATAATCAAAAATGGATTATAATCATTGAATATATATTATGATCTCAGGTATCCTTGGGGTCAAGTCTACTTGGGATCAAAATGGCTTCTGAAATGAGTCGATAAAGGACTGAACTAGCAAAAATAATAATTGATTTAATAATTCAAAATTCTATTGAAGACGTTATCAAAAATTAATTTAAAAAATGATTTTGAATACGATAAAATTATAATATTTTTATAATATTTTTATATATTTGAATTATTCATCAATATTATCATAATTCTTATATTCAATTTAATAAATCTTATTATAAAATGGATAATATTCATTTTAAATTATATAAATAATTTTTTCGAATATCATATTGATTAATTATTCTTTAATAAAATATATCTATATAATCATAAAATTATAATATTATTCTTCTTTTTTAATCATATATTCTTATATATTATAAATTCGTTGATTTTTATGAATTTTTTTAAAAATATTTTTTCATTTTATTTTCGACTATCATCGTCTTATATCAGAAATTTTCCATTTTGATTCTCCAATTCCTATTTTTTGCGATCGCTGTCTATTATAAAAATTTATTTATATCATAATAGATTTTCGTTTGAAATATTCCGAATATATCAAAAATGGCCGCAAATATATAAATCTTTCATAATCGTCTTTAAATAAAATTCATAAAAAATATCAAAAATATATTAAAAATGACGAAAAAGAATTGACATAAATATTGATTCGTTTATTAAAAAATAAAAAGATTTTTCGTCAAATCGAAAAATGCATAAAAACGAAAATAGAATATAAATTCGATTTATTATAAAAAGAAATAAAAGAAAATTATTCCATGATAAATATCATTATTAATTTTTTTTCTTTTATCTAAAATTTATTTATTTAAAAGAATAATATATTATTTAATGAATTATTAAATTCTAGAATTTTTTGATTTTTTTAAAAATAATAAATTCTTTAAAATAATCTATAATATTTTTTTATTTTTTTTTTAAAATTTTTTAAATTTTTTATAATTTCTCATATATTATTTGAAAATGGATATTTTTTTATTTTATTAAATATTTATGATTACGGAAATCTATTATTTTTTCAATTTCGAATTCATTTTTTTTTTTTAATTCGAAATAAAATATTTTTTGATATGATATTATTAGATCCATTAATTGTAATAAAAATATATAAAATATTGGATATATTTTGATATTTATTGATAATTTCAATTTAAAATTCTCCGATTCTTTCTATTTTTATATTAAAAATAGTCCGATTTTAATTGATTCAAATTTTTTTATTAATAATTTATTTTTGAAATTTTTGATAAATAAATATATCCTATTTTTCTTTTTTAATTGAAATCCATTTTTTTTGAATACATTAATTTTTTTATTTTTTATTTTTATTTTTTCAATAAATTTTTCAATTTTTCAATTTTTCTTTTAATTTCGGTCAAAATTTTCAATTTTTATTATATATTCTTTTATATTTGATCCGAAAATATTTATATATTTTATTTTTCCAGTCTTTTTATTGGTTATTTTATAATATATTTCATTAATATCTTTTTTATAATTATAAACGTTCTTTAATTCAATATTAATTATATCATAAATAAAAATGATATCCAATTATTTTATTAATTATTAATATAATATTTTAAATAATATTTTAATATTTGATTCATTTATTCTATTTGATCATCTGTTTTTTTATAATATATTATAAATATTTTTAATTTGATTCTAAATTATTCTAGAATTATTTTTCAATATATTAATATGAATCTCCGATTTTTATCAGATATAATATTTATTGGAATTCTAAAATATTTTATTAATTTCTGAAATATTAATTCAATTATATAAATTATTTTATATATTTTTTTAAATTATTTGATAATAATATATTTCATTAATTTATTCATAATAATTATAATTATATTATATTTAAATTCTATTATTGAATCTTCTGATTTTGATAAATTTATTATAAAATCCATAATAATTTATTCGAATAATTCATCTGATTATTCTATTGATATGATTATTCTTTTTTTTATTTATATATTATATTTATTTTTCTGATAATATTCGTATTTAATAATATAATTTTGGATATTTTTCTTCATTCATTCGAAATGGCAATTCTTTTAAATATTTTTTATTATTTATATAATTTTTGAATATTTATAAAATAATCCGTCATAATATTTTTAAATGATTTTTTTAATATTTTTTTATAAAATTGTGATTTTTCATTCAGATAATATATTTTTTTTAAAAATGGTCAGAATTATATTGATTTTTTTTATAATTTTCTGATAACGTATCATTTCTATTGATCTGAAGAATTATCTGATTATTTATTTTTTTTAATTATATAATCTGATCTTCGATTTAAAATATTAATTTTTAAATTATTCTTTTCTGATATATATTTAATGATAAATTTATATTATTCTAAAAATTCTGATTATTTAATTTATCATTAATTTGATTATTTGATTATAATAAAATAGATGAAATTTTTATAATTAATGAAAATTTCCAAAAATAATGATTTTTTAATATAAATCTTCCAATATTATAATATAATAATTATAATAAAAAATTTTTTATTATAGATATTATAATTTTATTCTAATTCTGAGAATTTTTTTGAATAATATTCTATCAGATATCATTTTCCATTTTATATCTATTATCGTAAATATATTTTTATTATTAAATCGGATATATCAATTTCAATTTATATTAATTCTAATAATTTAATAATTTTTAATATAAAATTTTATAAATAATTTTTTTTAAATATTTCGAATATCTTCCTTTCATTTTTTCCGAAAATGAATATTTTTCCGTTTTTTATTAATTCTATTAAAAATTATATTTTAAAAAAATAATTTTTAATAAATCTTCAATTATAATTAATGAATTTTAAAAAAAATTAAATATTTTTTATATTCTTTAATTCTGATTATTCTTTAATTGATTTTATTTTATTTAAATTAATTCAGATTATTTTTATTCTGATGATATAATCTAAAAAATTGATTTTTTTTATTCAGAATTCATATTTTGATAATTTTAATCATAAATTTTATTTATCAAATTCTATAAATATTTATCATATATATTATATATATTCCTTTTTTATTTTTAAATAAATAAAAATATCATTTAAATAAATTATAATAAATTTATTAAAATAGAATCGTAATATATTATTAATAGATATTTGATAATTGATTGATATATTTATAAATTCAAATAATATGATAAAATATTCAAAATATCTATATTTTATTTAAAATATTATTTTTTATTTTTTATTTTCTTTCATTCTGATAAAATTATAAATTTTTAATAGATTCAATTTAATGAATTATTATATATCTGAAAATCTATTTTATAATTCGATTATATTTGATAATAAATATCAATTTTTAATTATTATTTTATTAAATTATTAATAATCAATATAAAATCATAAATTTTTATTTTTTTTTAATACGAAAAAAATCAAATATTTTATAAATGATTCCAATTTTTTGATAAAATTTTTTTTTAAATTTTTATTCAAATATTTTTTTAATATTTCAAATTTTTTATTGAATAATATATAAATAAATCTAAATATAAATTATTTTTTTATAAAAAATTTTATTTTATGATCCTATAATTAATATTTAAATAATATTTTAATATCTAATTTTTTTTAAAAAAAATATATCCATTTTTTATATTTTAAAAGAATTCTGAAAATTATTGAATTAATTTTTAAATTATTAATCTTTTGATCTTTTTATTTTATTAGAATATTTATTATATCCGAATCTATTTTTATAAAAATTTCGTTTTTTGAAATAATTTATATAAAATAATCATTTATTTTATTTTTCATTTCTTTCAGATACGAAAATTTTGATATAATTTTATAATTATATTCATTTATTTTTAATATTTTAAATTTCCAATTAATCATTAGATTATATTATTATAATCATAATAATTCTAATACGATATCATATCTAATTATAATAATAATATCAAATATGATTTTCTCAATATATTTTACGATAGATATAATTAATGATTGAATTTTTTAAAAAATTTTTCCAATTTCTGATATTTTTTATTCTATTATTATATATATTATATATCTTTTATTTTTTGATTTTTTTAATAAATTTAATAATTTCTGAAATATTTTTAATAAAAAATTCTCATTTACATTTGAATCAATCAATATTTTAATTCTATTTTTTATTAATAAAATAATAATATATAATAAATAATTAGATATTTAAATAATATTTAGATTTATATATATATTTTATATATAAAATCTAAATCATTTTTTTATATTTCATATATTTTGATTATTATTTATTTTATTGAATTTGAAAGATATTGAATTATATCATTATTATTATAATATGAATAAATTTTTTTATTTTTATAAAATCATTTATTAACCAATATATATTCCCTTTTTTATTTTTAATATATATAATAAATGATAAAATTATAATTTATTTATAGATTTTATTCATATTATTGTAATTTTTCCGCCATATAAATTTCATAATTTTCATTTTTATATTGATAATAATATATTTTTTTATAATCTAAATATTCTTTATTTATGAATAATTATTTTTAAAAATAATTTTAAATCCAATAATCATAAATAGATTATATTAATAAATTCATTTGAATATATTCTATATTTCTTTTTAATAATAATATATATATGAATATTATTTCTTTCATTTTTTTATTTATAAGAATTTCTTTTAATCATTGATTTTTAATATATCTTTTATAATTTTTATTATAATATTATTATTATCATATTTTTTTATATTTTAAATATTTTAAATTTTGAATATTAATAATATTTTTTTATCAAATATTAATTTTTATTTTTTAATAATTTCAATATTCCATTATTGGATATTTATTATTCCGGTATTTTTCCGATTTTATTAATTTTTTATGATCTGAATTTTTAATATCAAATAAAATATTTTTTTATATTTCAAAATTTTTTATAAATAATTCTATCAAAATTTTAAATTATTTCTGATCTATTTATATTATAATTATATGAATTAAATAATTAAATATAATATATATCTTAATTATATAATAATTCTCATAATCTGAATATTTTAATATTTTTTTTATATATTATTAGAATATAAATTCTATAATTGATCGTTTTCATATAATTTATTTATTTTATTGATTTATTTATGATATATAAATCCGCATTTTTTTTCATATTTTTTATAAATTTTTTAATATTAAAAATTGATCATTCCTTTTATTATCATTCTATTGATTGAATTGTCATTCATTCTTTTTATCAGATATTTTCTGAATAATCCTTTTTATCAGAATATTCTCATTCGAATTATTAATTAAAATTATATTAATTTTTTTTTCCATAATTGCGATTTTCCGTCGTATTATATTGGATTTGGATTGATAATTTTTTATAAAATGTCTTTCTTTTTCATAAAAATAATATTTTTTATTTTTAAATTCTTTTTTAAAATGGATATTATTTTTTCTTTTTCTTTTTCTGATAAAATTAAAATCTATTAGATCGTTATAATTATTATTCTAAATTCGTGAATTTTCTCATTCAATAATTAATTTATAATTTATTCTTTTTTTTTAAAATTTTCATATACAATTTATTATTTAATTTAATTATAATTTTTATTAAATATAATAAGATATCTATAATATTTATATAACATATTAATTTATTTTTAATATTATTTTTAAATCTTTTATAAAATATAAAATAGAATATTTTATCATTTTATTTAATTTATTAAATATATTTCTGGAATTTGATTATATAATTAATTATAAAAATCTTTTATTTAATATTCAAAATAATTTATTCAATTATCATTTATTAATTGAATATTTCGAATATTTTATTAATTTCTTTTTTAAATATATCAAAATTTTGAAATATATTATTAATAATTTGATTTTTGATATTATTCATATAATTAATAAAATATAATCGGATTCAATAGAATTTTTTTTTTTTATAAATATATTTATAAAAAAAGACTGATTATCTGAAATAATATCTTCAAATATAAAATATAATTATATAATATTAAATTAATCTTTTATTTTGAAATAATTTTTATAAAAATTATCAGATTTTTTGATTTTTCCGTCAAATTATAATATAGATCGGATTCTTCCGATTTATAATATATTATCATCATTCTATATTTATTTTTATTAATTCATTATAAAAATATTCAATATATTATAATTTTAGATATTTTTAAAATTAAATTTATTTAAAATCAAAATAATTTCTGAAATAAATTGATAAAAAATTGAATTAATAAAAATAATAATTAATTTGATAATTCAAAATTCTATTAAAAATATTATCAAAAATTAATTTAAAAAATGATTTTGAATATAATAAAATCATAATAATTTTATAACATTTTAATATATTTAAATTGTTTATTAATATTATTATGATTCTCACGTTCAGTCTAATAAATCTCATCATAAAACAGGTGATATTCATTCCGGATTATGTGAGCAATCCCTCCGGATATCACACTGGTTGGTTACTCCCTGGCGGGGTGTACCCGCATGACCGTGGGGTCGTAACAATATATCAATATAAAAAATTGATATATTCTTTTTTTTATAATTATTCAAAACGTCTATTATTTTATAAATCGGATTATAAAATCCAATTTTCCGAATGATTAAATAATTAAATCTATTTTTAATAAATGGATCAATAATAAAATTAATTTAAAATGAATTCAATATTTTAATAAATATATTAAAAATCGTATAAAAAATGTATATTGGATTTTGATTATTGATGATTATAAAGATTATTTATCAGTCGAATTTAATGATTTTTATAAATAAAATAAAATTATTATCATTAATATATTTTCGAATTTATCATATTTATTTTAATTATTGAATATTATATTATATTCGTCTTTAAAACGTGTATATGATGATCAAATTAATGTCTTTGTCAAAGATATTATCATTCATATTATTAAATCTGAATTTTTTATCATTTTTTTTACTGTTCATAATAAAATATTTATAAATAAAAATATCAGATCTGAATTCAATATTATTGGAATTATATTTTGAAATTCAAATTTTATAATTTTAAAATTGGATATTCATTTTAGAATGTTTATATTATCAGAAAATCGTCCATCCATCGCCCGTGAATGGGAATTATAAATCTCTTCCAATTTATAAAAAATCATTTTACAATCTAATTTTATTAAAAATTGGATTTTTGTCTATCAAAATAATTTTTTAATATCAATTTTAGATATTATAAATTAAATAATGAAGGATATATAAATAATGATATATTTTATTATTCTTTTGAATGATCAAATACGTATTTTTTAAAATATAAATATGATATTTGTAAAACGTCAGAGAATTAAAAAATCATATATATAATATAAAAGAATATTATTTATTGAAAAATCCAAAATTCTTTTGGTAAAAAAGAAAAAAAGAAAGTAATTTATGACTGATGAAATGGAAAATGATAATTCTTTAAAGAGAATTATAACAATTTTGTAATAATATGATATTTATAATGAAATAAATCATAATATACGAATTTATAATAAAAATATAAAAATTTCTGAAAAATCTGAATTAGATGAATTTTAAATGAATTTTTTTATTGTGTTTTTGAGATTTAATATTGATGGGGTAGATATGCGGAGAAATGCGCGGGCAACTGATATGCGCGGCTAACTGATGAACCACGTTATTATATGAAAAAATATTATATTATTTCATTTTAAATTCTATTTAATAAAGTATTAATATAAAAATAATAAAAAATAAAAATATATATTATATCAAAATAAAAATTTAATTATATGAAATTATCTATTTTTTTTTATATGAGATTAAAAAATATTAAAAAGACTGATTTCAATATAATTAAATAATATTTTATAAAATGATTTAATCAATCTTTTTTCAATTTATTTTTAATTAATTGGAATGCGAAATTTTATATTATTCAATTAATTAATGGAATATCATAATTCATAAATATATTAATTTATTTAATTAATATGATTTTTTGATATTATGAAAATTTTATATAAAATTTTCATTGAATTAATTTCATATTCGTAATAAGATTTCTATAATACTACAATAATATTATATAATTGATTTCATATAATTTCGCTATATAAATATAATTAGAATATTTTTGCGCATCTATTACTGCAATCGCTTTTTCAATTGAGCCCATATTGGCTGTATAATTCGCATTTGAATGTGTGGAGTTGAGAAAATTCGGAGTATGCATCCAGATGGGCCGTGCACACAGCGGCGTATTCTCCTATGCAGCGCGGCATGCGCCAGTTGCGGCACGGCGCGCACCCCTGGACGCAATCCTTCGCACGTTTACACTTTGTCTATTACGCCGTACCACATACGTCCCGTCGACGACGACCTAGCCATTTCGTTGTCGTCGACTCGATCGCATATCATTCTTCATGACTTCTCATTTGATGGCTAGTGCATTCTCCAAGCAACTTGGACGTTCACTCCATATCCCCTGCTTGGAAACCCAATGCATCAAGTTCTTCAGCTCGATCTCTTGCGCCCACAATGCACATCCTAGGCTTGGCACCGGAAAATGAATTGATCGAGTATCGAGACTCATATAAGTGTTGCTTCTGTGCAAGGCATCATGATAGGGAGAATACGATTGTTCACTTGCCGATTCAGCCTTGCAAGCCTTTGTATCAACTCAGCCGCACGAAGCGGATGAAGAGATGACTAACGCAAGGTCACAAGGCAAAAATTCGATTAATTTGTCTGGAGTGGTGTAATGGAAAAGGCAATGTCTCAAACGGTCTCATGCATTTCTTGATCTCTACGACATGGGACTTTCCCAACATTCCCGCCAGCCGTTCTCGCAAAGATAGAATCTCGCATGCTCATTTGCTACTGTGGACCCTGATAGGCCGTTTCTAAGTTCGCCCGTAGCGGAAGCCGAGTTTGGAAAGACTTGATTCGATGGACTGGAAGGGCAATGGCTTGCGCGCAAGGTTATCTTCGACAAGACTCAGCGTTCCACTCAGCATTTTCGCTTATCCGCGACATATCCAACATCCTTCTTTCATTCAAGCTGTCAATCCGTGTAGCCACACTTTGACGACTGGGACGGCTCGCAAGAGGTGCCTTCAACGTCATCATGATGTTGCGCAGTGAGGCCTATAAACAAATGGCGCATACATGATTTCGTTGTTCGGCTTGACAAATCTTTCTGCAAAACACCAATTAAGCATTACAGCAACTGAACCTCTGCTCTTAGTCTACGATGGCCGACACAAGTCCTTCGATGCCTCTCAATCCACATAAACTCGGGCGGGATGGAGTAGCTGCTCTTATTGTTTTCGCTTTTCTGACTTTGCTATCCACGCTTGCAGTGATTGCTCGATTTGTTGCTCGTAAGATGCGCGCAGGTATTGGGTGGGACGACTGGACCAGTCTGGCTGCTCTGACAAGTTCTTATGGTTGGATGATTGCATCTGTGATTGTGGTGAAAGATGGGCACGCAGGATATCACATCACGCAGTACACTGATCAAGAGCTCGAAGTATTGTACAAGGTTAATCTGTTACCACAATGCTATTTGAAGGTTACTGATGTGTATTGCAGGCGGATTTAGCTGGTACATGGACGTACACCTTTGCCATCGCGCTGCCAAAGATATCGGCGTTGATCATGTATAGTCGTATATTTCCTGTTCGCCCGCTTCAAATCTGGAAGTGGACCATGGGAAGTATTGTCGTTGGATATGTCATTGCAGGTCTTGTGACCAACATGCTTGAGCTTTCTCCCCTTGAAGCCCAGTGGAAGCCCTGGATACCTCACCTTACGAGCATTCAAGAGAAATCATTTGATATCATCATGTCCATCATCAATATTACGTTGGACGTCATCATTCTCGCGATACCTCAGACTCGTGTATGGAAGCTTAAAATGACGGTCAGGCGAAAGATAATGATTTCTCTATTATTTCTGTTGGGAGGCTTGTAAGCATTCCGATCTCGTTTAGTACAAGGTTATCCTGACGCTACTAGTGTATGTATCTCTAACGTGATACGTACGATCTCGCTGGAGACCCTTGATACGAGTGATGTTCCTTGTAAGTAAACTCTCTTGCCGTTCTTTAATCATGCATGCAAATGCCACCTGGCGTTCACTTCATGTTATTCCATCCCTCCTAGGTGTAAGAAAGAACGTAACAGCTGAACCTCGTGACCTTCAGACACAATTTTGGATTCTACTATCTGGTCAACTGTGGAGATAAACGTTTCGATCATTTGCACCTGTCTGCCGATACTTCCCGTCCTCGTGAACTACATGTTCGGCAAGACAACCTGGGATGGAAGCCCTCGATCCCCCCAATCAAGTTCACGAAGTAGACTGTTTACTTCGCTCAGAACACGCGGCTCAAAATCCAAGGCAGGCACATGCACTGACCTTGAGGACGGGCGGTCATTGCCTGCAACAACCAAAGATTTGGACCTGAATATATTGGATCCCTTTAATGGGCAGACAGGGTATACTTTCCATATTATGCAGCCTACACAGATTAGACAAGATGCTGATAGCGTCGCACTTCCGTGTCTGGGCGATATGTGATAGAGCTAATTTCGCCTAACATGAAGAATTTATTTAAAAAAGCATAGACTCGCGTGTAAAATGATCATCGACATGGTTCGATCGTCTATTGATGGATTGATAAGTTGGTTCGACATGTCGAAAGCCGTACCTAGAACAACAGCTTCCTCTTGCGCTAGGATTCACAACCCGGCTCGGGGTCGTTTTGAATGCCTGCGCTGCTCCCCAAAATGGGCGCAAAATCTCAGCAGGCCCTAAAATAAGAATCAATTCATATTTCAGTAATGTACCATCAAGCGAAGACGTCGTAGCATTGTTCCAATATCGATCGGAGACGACCAAAGTGGCAAATTAATGATGATCAGTGTTTTGGAGACTATTTCTATGGAATCTGGAGACCGCCAATTTTTGATATATTTTCTACATACAAAAAAGGCACTGCGGATGCTATGGAACAAGCAGAATACCAGCTACTGTCCCTTTTGAGGCTTTTCAGAAAATGCATTGAATGGTTATTATACTGGCTCTGCCTCGAATTCTTTTTATTTCTAGCCGCACAGAAACATCAAATTAGCGCTTGAAAAGGATTTATTAGCAAAATGCCGCATCTCTAGCTAGACCAAAAGTAGAACGTACCTGGGGTCGATCTATCTTGACAGTACCCATGGTTTTGGAGGTTTCTATTGAGCCTTCACCCTTTTTGCTCTTCTCCGGGTTGTTGTGAATATCAGTAGAATGTTTCGTCTCTGTATTGGAGATACCACGTTGTTTGGCAGACATGTCATTCTTGGTCTTGGGTGGGCTTTGTTTGGCAGCCTGCATTAATGGTCAGAAATGGCTGGAGGGGGGAGGGGTCAGAGGACTGACACTGTCATTGTCGTCGTCATTGCTTCCATCTTCCTCTCCGGATTGGTTTTCCCCCTCGTCCTTGGAGGCATCTTTGTCTTCGTTTGCTTCCTTGCCCTTGACATCACCGTTGTCTTCATTTTCCGACTCTTTTGATTCATCTTCTTGCTTCTCCTCGCCTTGCTGTTCTCCGTCATCAGTTTTTTGTTCCTCATCGCCTCCTTCCTCTTTCGGAGCTTCCTCCGCATCATCCGCGGGCTCCTCATGCTCCTCTTCACTGTGGCCGTGCTCGTCACCATGGTGGGCATCTTCACTTGGCTGCAAAAGATACCATGTACCTGGAATTGTGACAGCTGCAGCTCCGAGAGCCCTAATGAGCCAATTAGTATGACAGTTCGGAGCGATTGTCGCGGAAGAGCGAGAGACTCCAAAGGCGTCTCAAAGTTATACAAAGGTATCGGAAAAGCAAAAGTAGGCGCATACCAAGTCAAGTCGTTGCTTTTCGCAGGTGCATGATGACCACCATCTGCATAAGTCCGCCGAGCAATTCGTTGTAATTGACGAGGACCCGACGATCTCAGCATTGGCCGACCGACATTTGCACGAAGAACGACCCTAAGGGCGGAAGACCTGGATATTACCATGTTCGAAGCTATGGTCGTACGATCGCTTGGTAATTGAGTAGGAAATCGGCGTGAGAAAGGGCTACAAGAGCTTAAAAGCAGCCAAATAAGCCGGATGATGGGAAGATTGAGGTGTTTCTTAATGTCACTTTTCGTTCCTGAGCTTCCATACGGAGCTAACGTAGATGGGCAAGGTGGTTGGTCACAGCTTTGCGGGAGGCATGTTGCCGCACGGAGCACAATTTTCTTGTGTATCGGTAGGTATTCGTACTCTGTATCTACTGCCTGATCTACCTTACCCCTCGACAAAGACGCGAGGGGCTACCCTCAGTAGCTTGTGGATGACTGCAGAACCCGACTGTTGTAATTCTCACTATCATAACTCTAGTTCACATGCTCTGCCACACAATCCTGGCTGACTTCCTTGTACGTCACGACGATTAGATGCCTCAGGGTCTGCTGCCTGTTGTCATAGCTTCATTTATTGCCGCCTACTGCTCAACATCCGCTACCTGCACCACTCAATTACATTCTTTCAAGCAGTTTCTTGGCCGGCTACAGCTACACTCTCCCCGTCTCTCCTTTTGCTGGACTCCTGAAATCATCAGGCAGTCTATCCTTTCGAAATGTCGACCAGCATACCCTCAAATCCGAGCTCTACCAATGTCGCTACCCTCCTTCCCAAGCTACATGATGCGGACGCAGACTTTCGCTATATGGCCTTGAATGACCTACAACAAATCTTGAATATTGGCCACTCGACTTTTCTATCCTCCGACTATACCGTATGCGCAAAGACAGTCGATGGCCTGCTCCACACACTCAACGATACCAATGGAGAGGTTCAAAACATGGCTGTCAAATGCCTTGGTCCTTTTGTTACCAAGGCACCAGATACTATATTGGGACCCATGATTGACAAGATTTCAAATCTGCAGACGGGTAACGCTGTAGACAACTCCGTCCCAGCTCTAGCTCTCAGAGCCGTGGTTGTCTCTTTACCTCGACCCTTGCCTGGTGTACCTCGCTCGAAAGCCATCCTAGATGCACACGCTGCAATTAGCAAGGTCTTGATCCCTCGATTAGTAGGCTATAATGTGGTATCAACTGGTCGCAAAGATCTGCCGAAGCCACCGAAGGGTTTGCTCCAAGTGGATATGGAGAATGGGTCAGACAGCAACGCTATTGATGTGCTTACTGAAGTTGCACGTTGCTATGGTCCCATGTTACAGGAACCCGAAGTGCATGCGCTGCAAAAAGTCACAAGTGAGATTATTGAAAGTGATCGCTCTGGTTCTGTTCTGCGGAAGAAGGCTGTAACGGCCATGTCTGTCCTTGCGTCATATTTCTCTGACACTTTATTGAGCTCGTTCTTATCTCAGCTCATCGAAAGCTTACGAGCGCCGCACTTGACCCATGCGAAGCAAAAGTTGTACATTACCATTCTGGGCTCCATGGCCAGATCGATCCCGAGAAAATTTGGACCTTATCTAAAAACCCTCTGTCCATTTGTGCTAGGTGTTCTTAGCGCCGAAAAATTAGATGCAGACATGGCAGACTCAGATAATGAAGAAGAGCGAGACCCGCAAATCGACGAAGCTCGGGAAGCTGCTTTGACAGCGCTGGAAGCATTTCTTTCATCTTGTGGTTCAGACATGATTGCATATACCCCAGAGAGCATTGATGCAGCATTGCGTTTCCTAACATACGACCCAAATTTTAACGAAGAAGAAGACGACGAAATGGATGATACACAAGATGAGAATGAAGACAACGAATTTGATGAAGACGAAGACTTTGAAGAGGAAGGCGGGTTTGATGACGAGGATGACATCAGTTGGAAAGTTCGCCGTTGTGCTGCAAAAGTAATCTATACGCTGATTACAATGCCGGGGAGCAAAGATTTGCTTGAAAATGGAACCCTATACTCGCACATTGCTCCGGCTCTAATTTCACGATTCAAAGAACGCGAGGAAAACGTTCGGTTAGAGATTTTGTCAAGCCTAACGGCTCTTATACGTCGCACTGGTGAAGAAGCGCCTTTGAAGACTGACACGATAAATGACGCTGTTAGAGATGGTCTCATGGGCCCACCTCCAAGTCGTAAGCGTAGACGCGGCGGTAGTGATGCCAGCATGTTTGATACGCAGACTGAAATATCGCTGTCTTCAGGCTACGTATCGCCTCCTGAATCCTCCGTTCCCAAGACAGGACCTCAGGCCAGTCTTGCCAAAATTAGCCCTGATATCGTCCGCGGAGTTTCGAAACTTTTGAAGACTAGCTCCCAGCCAACAAAGCAGGCTTCTCTCACCTTGCTCAAGGATATAGTGATTGCTGAGAATGGTGGGCTTGCAAGCTTTTTAGACCAAATCGTCGCTCCTCTACTGGAAGCCTTGAACTCTTCTGTGGCTTCTACAGGTGCTTCAGCTGCAACGGCCAATAATCTAAGGATCGAGGCACTCCGTCTGATAGCAGTCGTTGCTGAATCGCATTCTTCAAAAGATCTCGAACCGTATCTCGCCAAGGTTGTTCCAGCTCTTTCCAAAGTTGTCAAAGACCGCTTTAGCAAAGTTGCCGTTGCAGCGTTGAATTCTGCCGAACAATGTCTCAAGGCTATGACTCCACCGCGTTCAGCATCCGCTGGTCATCAAAATTCAGCGTCACTGGATCAGCTATACGAGATTATTGTGGGCCGTATCCCTGCACAAGATACAGATACGGAGGTAAAGTCGACTGCGATACATGCGTTGGGTCTTCTTCTTGGTCGTACATCTGGAGCAGAAGGCGCAAACTTACTCGACCGACAAAAACGATTCGCTGGACTGGAACTTTTATTTGGTCGAATGAAGAATGAACTTACGAGACTGGCATCAGTGCGCGCAGTTGAGACAGTCGCTGCTCTCGCTCAAAATAAGAGCGAATTCAAAAGCCAGTGGGTCACAGGCGTTGCGTTGGAGCTCAGTGCACAATTGAACAAATCAAGTCGGGCTCTTAGGGGTTCCAGTCTTGTAACTTTGCGTATGCTCATTGCAAATCCGGCGACCCGCGCACATTTGGACGAAAAGACCATCAAAGAGATTGTCGGTTTATTGTTGCCGCTGCTGACATCCAATGATCTACATCTTCTTGGACCCTCGCTTGTCGTGTTGGCGACCCTTGTCAAAAATAACGCTACATTCGTCATGGATGATAATGTGGTGAAAGCACTTTGCTTTGTTGGCTCGGCTTCGGTAAGCGATCCAGTCGTGGATGCGCTGCTTTTCCTTGTCTGTTCAATTGGAGAGCAAGGAGCTGGTGGACGTCTCATGCAGGCATTCCTCAAGGATGTAGGTGTTGGAGGCAATCCTGACCTGACAGGCAAAGTCATTGGTACATTACTAGTGTCTGGAGGGTCAAGTGTCGGCGTTAAATTGAACGATTTCATCAAC
Source organism: Astrothelium macrocarpum (assembly GCA_021030915.1). Taxonomy (NCBI): domain Eukaryota; kingdom Fungi; phylum Ascomycota; class Dothideomycetes; order Trypetheliales; family Trypetheliaceae; genus Astrothelium; species Astrothelium macrocarpum. The sequence goes on from JAGEMR010000183.1 coordinate 29,167, forward strand.
GAATTGCAAACTGCCAAAGATGATGCACGCAAATGCCTCGCTCTTTCTGTACTTGGAGAGGTTGGACTACGAATGGGAGCCTCTTCACCCTTGCGGCCTGACTTATTCACCGAATATTTTGCAGCAAAATCGGATAAAGTGCCTTTGGCTGCTGCAATGGCTTTGGGTCGTGCTGGGGCTGGTAACATTCCAACATATCTACCGGTGATCCTGTCGACCATGGGAGGTTCCATAACTAACAAATATCTTTTGCTCCACTCTGTTCGGGAGATATTACAGCACAACGAGGCCGAAGCTGAGCTCATTCCCTACGCAAACGACCTCTGGCAAAACATTGTGTCCGCTTCAAAATCCGAAGACAACCGCGCCATCGGCTCAGAATGCATTGGTCGCCTCGCCATCATCGATCCCAAAACCTTCCTTCCCCAACTCCAGACCTTCCTCACCGACCCTGAAGCCGACACACGTGGCATGGTCATCTCCGCGCTCCGTTACACCTTTGCCGACTCCGATTCTTCCTACGACACCCACCTCCAGCCCACCATCATCTCCATGCTCACCACCATGCTCAACGACCCCTCCCTCGACGACCGCCGTCTCGCTCTCACCACCTTTACCTCCGCCGCCCACAACAAGCCCGCGCTCATCACCCCGCACTTCCCAACCCTAATCCCGCTCGCCCTCAAGGAAACCTGCATCCGACCCGACCTCGTCCGCGAAGTGCAGATGGGGCCCTTCAAGCACAAAGTCGACGACGGGCTCGAGCTGCGCAAGTCGGCATACGAGACGCTGTACGGGCTCATGGACCGCGCGTTCCCGCCCTTCTCGCCGCTGCTGCCGACGCTGTACGACCGCGTGCTCGCAGGCGTCGCCGACGACCACGACATCCGCCTGCTGTGCACGCTGATGTTTGCAAAGCTCGTGGCGGCCGCGCCCGAGGACGAGACGCTGCGCAGGCTGGATAAGGTCGCTGAGGCGTTCCGCGCCGTCCTCGGCCAGAAGCCGAAGGAGAATGCGGTGAAGCAGGATTTGGAACGCATGCAGGAGCAGAGTAAGGGCGTGGTCAAGGCGAGTGTGGTGGTGGCGAGGGAGTTGGCGGTGGGGGAGAGCACGGTGGCTGTGGGTGGGGTGGAGACGAGGGGTTGGCGCGAGTATTGGGAGTGGGTGCGGAAGGAGTTTCCGGGGTTGGTGAAGGCGGCGGAGGATGAGCTGAGGGAGAAGGATCGGTGAGAGGGGTTTTAAAGGGAACAGTCATCCGATATATTGCGGGAAGATTAATAAACGAGGGCAACATAAGGCGATTATGGAGACGGGCTTCACACCTTAGCTAGGCTAGAGTAAAATTGCCGAATAGAGCAATGCGAATATATTTAACATACGATACTCCAATATCTCCAATATCCGGCGTGCAGTAGCTATTTTGCAAGGTTTCTCGGATTTCATATCCTCCCCCAGATTCGCATATAGAGCTTGTGTGCACTATAGGATAGAGTTGAGAAGTTGAACTCGTGTAGGAATAGCCGTCTACCTTTGCATCCTAGTTTCTATTTTCGTTGTTTGTTCTGAATTCTGGGGTATCTCCTTTAGTCGAACACAGATTACGTGATTGTGGGCGTGCATGCCGCAAACACAATCGGTGCTTACAATCAATGCTTACGCAAACAATAGATCATTTTAGTCTATTTCCTAGTCAAAATGAGTTGTGCTTATAATTTGCTTTGCAAGAGATACATTTCCCCGCCGTAGTCCAATACGTAGATATCATTCATATATGCATGAGGATGCCACCGTTCCCAAAATACTCATGGCCCAAAGCATCCTGATCCGTGGTATAAAACATCTGAAAAGAATCCTAAAGTGACTTCCACGCAAGCAATGCAAAGCCACTCTGTGGCCAAAAATAAGAATCCACGCTACCCATACAAGGCACGCCCCAATCATCAATTCATTTCGGCGACCCACTCTTCAATAAACTAACCTCCTTCCTCTTTGCCAAAAGACTCTTCAACGCGCCCAGCCAGCGGGCCAATGCGTCTTCGTCTTGAGCGCAGAAACGATAGTTACGGTCTTCGGCAATAATCTGCAAGCAGTAGGGATGTCGTCGGGAAATGGGATCGAGGTCGACAGCATCGATGATGGAGGAAAAGGGAAGTATGAGTGTTGCCGAATACTCCTGTTACGAGAGCGAAACTTGTCAATAATAGTCTAATTATTTGCGGTAAATTTGTAATGGCAGTCGAGTGAGGGGAAGATTTGATGAGGTTGGACGAGACGAAAACATTTGGAAAATTCGAGAACAAAACATTGATGAGGAGACCAAAACGTAGAGACAAGACCAAAACACAGCGGACACAAGACAAAGACATCAGAACAGGACGAAAGAAGACAAGACAAATTAAACAAGAACAGTCAGACTGAGCTTACCTCTTCATTCTTATAAAAGGCGATATTCTTCGGCCGCAGCACCACCCACGCCCTCTTCCACTGCCGCATGCCCCTCGTCGACTTCAAAAAGTGCAGCCAACCCTGACACACGACACGTTCATCGTCCTGCAGCATATCCGCCGTCGCGCTCATCTCGCTCACATTTCGCCGCATGGTCACCGGCTTGTTCGCCCCATAGATCGACGCTCCCTTTTTCTGCTGATGCTGCTGCACAGCCTCGCGACCAGAACCCTGCTGCTGGTCGCCCAGCGAGAGCGAGAGCGCAGAATTGTACAACCCCGCATCCGACAGCTCGTCAGAGCACGAACCCGCGTCCGGGCCAGAGTGCTCGGCATGCGCCGTCCTATGCGGCGGCAGCTGCTGCGTGCTGGACGAGCTCGTCGTCGTGCCTCGCCCATGCTTGGACACGAGCAACTGCGGTGGCGGCGCGGACAGATCCGCTTCAGAAGAGCTGTATCCTCCCCCTCCCCCTACAGCAGCAGCAGCAGCACCGCGGCAGTTCCCCGCCAGCGCCCTGTCCAGCCGACCTTCCTCTTGCCCGCCATTCGGGCTCGAGAGCAGCATCTCCTCGTCCTCCTCGTCGAGGCGGGCCTCGCGCCGGATGAGCGCCAGCCAGTCCTGCGCGTCGCGCTCCGACGCGCCCGCGAGGTGGAAGGTGCGCGAGGGCGAGAAGAGGGCGAAGACGTGGGCCTGTTTGCGCTTGGGGTCGCGCTGGCGCGCGATCGCGGTCAGGTCGCTGAGGGGCAGCTGGTGGCGGAGCTTGGTCTCGGCCGCGTCTTTGTAGATGGAGAGGAGGTTGGGCCGGAGGGCGAGGTAGACGGGTCCCCAGGACTGGTGGTGATGTTAGGATGGAGAGAGTGTGGAGGGGGTTGATTGGGGGGAAAGGGGGTGCGGTACCTTTGTCTTTCGGGTGCGCTTGAGGACTTGGCCGGATTTGATCACTCGGTCGAACTCGAAACAGCCGTCTTGGTGGACGGGGGAAAAGGTGCCAAGGTTCATGTGGGCTTGCTTGATGGATTGGATTGATGAGGGCATTGGTACTGATACGGGAGGGGCAACCTTGAGTCCACTTGATGGAATATCTCGGGCTCTAGAGGGAGTTTGATCTGGCAGGTAAATGGGTTCAGGCATTGTTGCGATTGGCAGTGGTGTGGTTTCAGGGGCCAAGATGAGGGGAGGATATGATCATGGAGGTACAGGAGGAGTAGATTTGATTTTGGACCGGTCGGATTGAATGCATAGACAGTTTACAATCGGCAAGAACATGGAAGCTTAATGAGAGTTGGGGATGAGAGGAAGTCAGGAGATGTGGACCTAGCAAACTTTCTGCAGGAACGGACGGTAAGGGTCACAGTACGTTGGAGTAGTAGCTGCGGGGATCTGTCTCGCATCTTGAATTGTCTCACTCCACCCGACTACTGCAAGATCTTCCCGTGCCGCAAGCCCACACATGACATTTCAGCTCCTCGACTATCTTAGCAAATGTCCATCAAACCGTCATGATCCACAACACCCTGGAGTCTCATCAAATTACGTCATCCCATCATTATGCCTGTTGTCAATCCAGAGAAACTCGTTGCGCTGCAGCGAGCGGCCGAGGATATCAGAAATGTGCGTAGAACCACTGTTCTACCTTTTAGTTTCATCAGGTGATTGATGTCGTTGTTAGATTTGTATTCTTGCTCACGTTGATCATGGCAAAACCTCCCTCACCGACGCTCTCATTGCCACCAACGGCATCATCTCTCCCAAACTTGCCGGAAAAATCCGTTATCTCGATGCCCGACCAGATGAACAGACCCGTGGTATCACCATGGAATCATCCGCCATCTCGCTGTATTTCTCTTTGCTCCGCCGCTCCGCACCTGACGCTACACCTCAGCAGAAAGAATACCTGATCAATCTGATTGATTCACCAGGTCACATTGATTTTAGTAGTGAAGTTTCGACGGCTTCGCGCCTGTGTGATGGCGCCGTTGTCCTGGTTGATGCTGTCGAGGGTGTGTGTAGCCAGACGGTCACAGTCCTGCGCCAGACATGGATCGAGAAATTGAAGCCAATTTTGGTCATCAACAAGATGGACCGCCTCATCACTGAGCTACGCATGAGTCCTGGAGAGGCGAATACGCATCTGAGCAAATTGCTTGAACAGGTAAATGCCGTGATGGGCAGTTTTTTTCAAGGTGAGCGCATGGAAGAGGATTTGAGATGGCGGGAACGTATCGACGAGCGTGTTACATCTGCAAACCTGAAGACACAGGATCGGTCGGCGTCGTCGAACAGTAGCGTAGTTGGTGCTGACGATGAAGCTACGACCACCATTTCTGAGGTAGGTTATGAAGAGAAAGACGACGAAGACATCTACTTTGCCCCTGAAAAGAATAATGTCATTTTCAGCAGTGCCATTGATGGCTGGGCTTTTACCGTAAAACAATTTGCTGCACTATATGAGAAGAAACTCGGTATCAAGCGCGCTGTACTAGAAAAGGTCCTTTGGGGTGATTTCTACTTGGATCCCAAGACCAAAAGAGTGCTAGGTTCAAAGCATCTCAAAGGTAGGAATCTAAAGCCAATGTTTGTCCAACTAGTACTTGAGAACGTCTGGGCCGTGTATGACGCCACAACGGGTGGCAATAAAGGCAAGGGGTGCGTGGAATCTCTATTTGTCCCTTTGAGGTTCAATGTACAATATCATGAAAATATTAAAGTGTCGCTTATAATTTTTAATGAGTGTAGTGATTCTTCAATGGTCGAAAAGATTACCAACTCACTTTCCATAAACCTTCCTCCCCATGTTCTACGCTCAAAAGACCCTCGTGCAATTCTTACCACCTTATTCGCCGCATGGCTGCCTCTCTCAACGGCACTCCTTGTCTCTGTAATCGAACATCTCCCATCTCCGCCCGTGTCTCAAGCCACTCGAATGTCAGATCTCATTGCCTCCTCACCAGGAGCTAATCACGTGTCTGCTGGAGTTCAAAATGCAATGACCAAGTTCGAGACTAACACGGGTGCCCCTGTGGTTGCTTATGTTAGTAAGATGGTCGCTATACCAGAAAGCCAGCTGCCACAGAACAAGAAACGGACTGGCGGAACTTTGAGCGCAGAAGAAGCGAGAGAATTGGCGAGAAAGAAAAGAGCCGAGTTTGCAAAGGCACAAGCAATCGCTAATGGGGATGGAGATGTGGACAACGTCGCTGACGCACTGGGTGGTACGAATTTGGGCGGGTCGAATTCGACTGAGATTGAGGAAGAGCAAAGGCCGGATCCAGAACATCTGATTGGCTTTGCGAGATTATACTCAGGCACACTGACGGTCGGAGATGAAGTCTATGTTCTGCCTCCCAAATTTACACCTGCTAATCCACATGCACATCCTGAACCGCAGAAAGTAACAGTGACGGCACTATACTTGCTTATGGGACGAGAACTAGAATCGCTTACATCGGTGCCCGCTGGGGTTGTGTTCGGAATTGCCGGACTCGAGGGGCACATTTTAAAGTCTGGGACGCTCTGTAGCCAATTAGAGGGAAGCGTAAACCTCGCAGGTGTCAATCTAGGGAGTCAACCCATCGTTCGAGTGGCACTTGAACCTGAAAATCCCGGTGATCTTGATAAGATGGTTAGAGGACTGCGATTGCTAGAACAGAGCGATCCTTGTGCAGAGTATGAGGTACTGGAAAGTGGCGAGCATGTCATACGTACGGCAGGCGAGCTACATTTGGAAAGATGTTTGAAGGATCTAAGAGAGCGATTTGCTAATTGCGAGATTCAAGCTGGAGAGCCGATTGTGCCATATCGGGAAAGCATTGTCAACGCTGCTGAAATGAATGCGCCGAAGAATAAAGAATTACCGCGAGGAACAATGGTAGGAATCCCGACGTCAAAACAGATAACTATTCGATTGAGAGTGTGCCCATTACCTACTGCTGTCACAGAATTCCTGATCAGGAATACGACTGCAATTAAAACACTATATGCTGAGCGAAAAGCTGAAGAAGAGGGATCTCGAGGGATAGATACACTACTCGATGTTCCCCACGATCAACCTACAGAGCGAGATGGCCTGGAGGATGCGGGTGTTGCCGACACCGGTCATGTGCTGTCTCTCGTAGAGTTCAAGGCTCGATTGAAGCTTGCATTTCTTGAAGCAAAGAGTGATGCAGAGGTTTGGAGAGATGTAGTCGATAAAATCTCTGCCTTTGGACCGAGAAGAACGGGTCCAAACCTATTTATCGATGCCACACACCAAGAGATTTGTGGAAGATTGTACGATCACATTCTCATTTGACAAGACCATGAGAGCACGCTAACCAAATCGAGTTTATAGCTTAAGGGAAGAACACAAAGATGATGATGTTGCAGAGGAAAATACAAGCAAGCATTCAGCAGACACGGTTACGGGGAGAGACTTTTCTGACAAAATCGCATATGCTTTTCAACTAGCAACAGGGCAAGGTCCGTTATGCAGCGAACCTATGCAAGGCGTTGCGGTATTTCTTGAGGATGTGAAGATTTCCATGAGCTCAGAAGAGGATAGTGTTGGGCGAGAAAAGTTGGGCCGACTCACAGGAGAAGTGATTCGAACAGCACGTGAGTCCATTCGACAAGGCTTTTTAGACTGGAGTCCACGCATGTTGCTTGCCATGTACAGCTGTGAAATCCAAGCATCAAGTAAGTACCTATGCAAATCTCATATGACGTATTCATCGAAATTAACCTGTCTCTAGCTGAAGTACTTGGCCGTGTATATGGTGTAATTACACGTCGGCGTGGCCGAATACTATCGGAATCGATGAAAGAAGGCACACCATTTTTCACGATTGTCTCAGTTCTCCCCGTGGCCGAATCGTTCGGGTTCAGCGATGAAATACGCAAACGCACCTCTGGTGCTGCAAGTCCACAGCTAATCTTTCAGGGATTCGAAATGCTGGACGAGGATCCGTTTTGGGTTCCTTTTACGGAAGAGGAACTCGAAGATTTAGGCGAGCTCGCAGATAGGGAGAATGTGGCAAAGAGGTATATGGAGGGGGTCCGGAAGAGGAAAGGGCTGTTTATAGCGGGCAGGAAATTAGTGGAAAATGCGGAGAAGCAAAAGACGATGAAACGGTGAATCTGGAGATGAGGAACATCAGTTCCCTGGTCATGTCGTCATGCATGAGCGCTGAGGTATTTTTTCTTACAAACAGGATATAATGCTCGATATAAATTCCAGATGAATTATCACGGAGGCATTCGTGAAGGTCGAAATTAGATGTGACGGGGGTGAGTCGGGTCTGCGACGATTCGTGCTCTTCTAGCCGGTTTCATCCCCCTGCCAGATCAAGAAACTTCCCCCATCTTGGTCCATCACCTCCATCTTGGGTTCCACCTCAGACCCCGATGCCACATTCCTGTCCCACTAGTCCACTTATTTTGAACCCATTGTCCACTCATTGCCATATCGGCCCATATCCTAATTCATCTCGCACCGTCGTTTGTCATCAACGCACTGTCCATCGCGCGGCTTCTGAAACGTCTCCGCCGCTTGATCAGGTGGCAGGAAATTCTGCCAACGTTCCCCTGCCCTGCTGCAACCGTCGAATTTTCCTCGCCAGTTTGCCCGTTAGACACCATTCGCGCCTGGGCAACCGGCCCACTCTTTTGCTCGACTCTCCGCGGAACCTTGTATCTGATTGCTGTTTCACCTCATTGCTACCTTTCCAGCACTCATTCGCCCTCCAGCCTTCTCTTCGCAACGAATGAACTTGGCCGTGTTTGACCAGTCTTGACACTCGGCATTTACCATACGGCCGCAATGACGCGGCCTCAGATTATCAGAGCAGGTGAGTTGTTTGTCGTCAGAAGCTTACTTTTTCGAATTTAGCTGACTCGAACATTTACAAGACACCATTGACCTTCAGGATCAAACCTCACCTTCTGCCCAGGATCATTCTCTACAGCCTTCGCAACCATCACCCTTGGGTACTGGGCCAGCTGCGCCCCACCAAGCTGCCTCGATCCATCACATCGAAGAAGAAAGACAGGAGGAGAGTGATAGATTAGCCGAAGCATGGCATGTTACAGATACATTGCATGACGAGTCCGAACACGACGACGCCCAGGCCACAACAAATGGCGCCAATGGCGACCGAATGTACCAGCGCGATGAGCAAGCAATTCAACAGAACGGTGGTCAGTCTGGACAAGACGATGCAGAGATGGCGGAATCGGAAACGGAAGTCGACGATGACATGATTGACAAAATATCAAGTTCTCCGTCAATAGACGATGGTGGGTTACCCGTCACTCCAAAATGGCCGCTGCGCAAATCTTCCTTGACGCCAACTTCAACACCACGATCAACACCTACCCTATCATCACCAACACTGCAAGACAGCTCAGATTACACTTCTTCCTCTCCCTTTACATCTCCACCACAACACCTGCCACTGTCATGTAGCACAAACAACTTTTGTCAACCAGATTCACCCGATGACAATTCCTCCCCATTCAACACTACCCCACAACACTTTCCCTTGTCACCACTCGCTAAAAACGAGCGGTTCTCTCCATCGAGAGGTTATCATCACTTGCGGGGTGAGTATAACTGGACGCCGGATAACGATGATGAGTTTTATGACCTCGAAGATTCATTAGAAGAGGTAAAGAATGCCACCACCGAAACGAGTTCGTCGGAAAACGCATCGCCAAGTAAAAAGCTTCGACAAGATAGTCCGCCGTTAAAAGTCGCATTTGCAAGAGCCACATCTAAATCGGCCGCTGAAAGTAGCAAAAGAGATGATCCATTTCAAGATGAAGGCTTTGTAGATGATTTGGAAAGTATCCTACTCCCTACTAATGATCCACTCCTAGCTGCCATTACCGATGATGAACCACTATCTCCCAATGGCTCTTCCTCTTCCTGGATCAGTGATGATGAAGGTTCCAGTTTTGATGAAGAAACCGCAAATGATGATAACGACTTTCTCTTTTCTGATGATGAACGCTTTGTCGACTCTGGTTGGGGAGGAGAATGCTTACGCGAATCAGAAGACATTGATTTCGAGTTCGTCTACGCCCTCCACACTTTTGTGGCCACCGTTGAAGGCCAGGCCAATGCCACCAAAGGCGACACCATGGTGCTGCTTGATGATAGTAACAGCTATTGGTGGCTGGTGCGAATTGTCAAGGATAACAGTATTGGTCAGTCATGAAATTCACATTTTGTTTACGAAACCTGCTGACGGTTCAATTCAGGTTATCTACCTGCGGAGCACATTGAAACGCCGACCGAACGACTGGCACGCCTCAACAAGCATAGGAATATTGACGTGAGCCAGCATGCACGTTTGAATGGAATTAACGGCTGATGACAAACTTTAGCTCTCCGCGACGATGCTCGGTGATAATCCAGAAAAGTCCAAAAATCCGCTCAAAAAGGCAATGAGACGGCGGAACGCAAAGACTGTCACATTTACTGCCCCTACTTATGTCGAACCTGCAGATTATGGCGATTTCACTGATGAGGAGGAAAATATCGAGCAAGAATTACTTGCATCTCAAATAGCAACCAATGGGGATAGCCAGGAAGCAACCGAGAGCACAACTAACGAAGAATCCGAAAAGGACGAAACAGCAGTTGTCGAACCTTTGAAAGTCAACGGCGTTGGCAAGCCAGCAGTCTCTGAAAACAATGATCAAGCTGGTCCGAGCGAAAATACTGCAACGGAGCAAGTTGAGGATGTCACCGCCAAATCACGGACCAGTGACGAGATTTTGTCACCTCCAGGTAAATACAGTCGCTTTCTTTTTCCTCTCTTCTCTTTTTTCCATTTTAATCTAAGTTTATGTGCTAAATCATTTTACCTAGATGGGTCTCGTGGAAAGTCACGTAATGGGACAGTGCGCAATACGGATTCATTTTTCAAGGATGATACTGTGGAGACTCGGAAAATCACACTGACACCAAATATCCTGAGAGATGATTCAAGCTCGACTTTGAGATCAATCGACTCCAAGGAAAGTGATATTGGGAGCAAACTGGAAAAGAGCGTACCACCGTCGGAACGACCGAAAGATGATAAGAAGAGAAAGGAAAAGAGACCTGGTATGCTCAGTGGCCTCTTCAAGAGCAAAAAGAAGGACAAGAAGGGTAGACTTGTGGATGATGATGATGAAAAGGATATGCTCGACACATCGAGAGTTTCATCGCCAAGCGTTCAAGAAATTTCCCCGAGTGACAAATCACCCTCACCTGGAACTCCGTCTCGACAATCAAGCAAGGGCAAATTGCAAAAGGCTCCTCCAAGTACAAATTCTCCCAGCTCCAGAGTAAAATCTCCAGTAGAGGATTCACGGACAACATCAGCACCGGCCGGTCTAGAAGAAAAGTCATCTCAACCTGCAACTACTATGCGTCTCGTCCAGTCAGAATCTGAGCTAGGTCAAATGGAGGACTCAACTATGGTGCGCTCAACGTCTGTAGACTCGCAAGCGAGCGATCCCTATCTGAATGTTGCATCATCCAAAGAAAAAGGCGGCAAGCTCTCTCCAATCACCAACCTCATCCGGCCCTCGGAAGCCCGCCCCGAAAAGGTCAAGAAAGCCAAACAGCGCGTGGAGCTCGACGACTTTGACTCATCCCCCGATGATCCCGAAGTTAGCAATCCCTTTGACGACTCCAACGAGAACCTCGTGGCCGGTCACACCCCCAGCGAAGACAGCGGTGAAAACACCACCGCGGAAACCAAGCAATCCCTCGAATCCTCCAACAGCGAAGCGCCCACCTCCTCCCTCGACTCCACCGACCAACGCACGCCCCCCCTCAGCAACGAAACCTCCTCCGAAGACGACCGCCCCTCCCCCGTCTCCCCCATCTCCCCCATCACCCACCCGTCCTCCTCCCTCGCCGACGACCCCCGCCAACCCGCCTCAACATCCAGCTCCACCCCAACCCTCACCTCACCAGACCCATCCACCCTTTCCCGCCCGCTGGTCTCTCCCCCAGCACTTGACCCCTACCCGACTCGTCCCGCACCCCTCACCACCACCACCGCCCCTACCGCCGCCGCTGCCCGCGCCTCCCCGGCTTCCTCGCGCAGCGCGACCGACACGCCGCCGACGCCGTCGTCGTCGCCGCACCACCACTCCGCCGCGGCGGTGGCGTGGTCCGGCGCCGCGCTGCACGCGTACATGGGCGGCGACAACGATATCCGCGACTTGCTGGTCGTGGTGGGCGGGGACCGCAGCGGCGTGGTGCCTGTGTCGCGCGAGCATCCGTTGATGCGCGAGCTGTTTGTCGCGGAGCGGAAGGAGCTGCGCGAGATGGAGGGCCAGCTGGATGGGTTGTTGGGGAGGTGGATGGAGAGGAAGGGGTTGGGTAGGGAGGGAAGGAAGAGGGGGGTGCTTGGGAAGGCGTGAGTTGCGGAAGGGGAGAGAGTGGGGGGTTGGTGATTGTGTGAGAGCTGCTGGTGGTGGATGCGTGGTTCATTGATGGGACTAAAAGAGATTGTTTGCTGGGTGGTCTTCGATGAGGATGAGTAAAATGTTGGCAAGGCGTTTTTTTGATTTTTGTTTTCTGGCATCATCCGCATTTTTTTCTCATGCGGAAAGGCTGGTTGCTTTGTTCTGGAGCTTAGGGACGGTCGGACTCTGCGCTCACGGTGACCAAGAAACATATACCCACGAAGAAGTCTGTCTCGTCTTTCTGTATACGGCTTCACGGGCGGATTTTTGGGGGTCTTGGCGCAATAATTTGGCTGGCTGCTTTTCTTTCTGCCGTCCAAGGCTCTTTCTACCTAAGGCTCTACCAGCTGCACATAGTATCCTGTCGAGATAGGAAAAGTTGGCATGATCAATCAACTGAATTGACACTTGGACTGCAATAACAAATTCTATGATTGATTAATTTATGATTACTGGCATATCTACATCGGCCAATCCGGCCCGTGCGACTTGCTTTAATCATCCAACCAGGCCTCTGCTCAAAACACTTTCTTCTTAATATATGCTCTTTTCACTCCAGCACTTTTAGCCACACTTTGACGATATAATCATAATATCAAGAGGTTAAGCTGACCACTTGATTTACTGTGCAAAACGATCTCCAATTAAAAATGGCAAAGAATACGGAACCGCATTAGACTACGACCCGAAAATATGGGATGTCAATCCCTGATAGTCATAGACACATAGGTCCATCCTGGGATCACCTCGAAGTAAACTATCTTAATCAGCTACTCTCAGTCACTGTTTTACTCTTCAGAATGATGTCATCTTCTTCAACGCTTCACACCTCCACGTCTCCTTGAGCGCTGCTTTAGGATCTAATCATATTCCTTTGCTGACCGACTTATTGCGCAAACAGTTTCTTGTCTCGGCCGATTTAGTTTACTCGATAGACCATTCATCGCCACGCCAAGTTACACATGCGATCTGCCGTTCAAGCCAGGTGCATCACAGGCGGGTTTTGACGCGATTGTTTGGTATAGGTAGGCAGACATCGAAAACACGCCCGTGGATGAAATCTCTGGGCTCTTCTGACTGCCAAAACCAGAACGGGGACAACAGCGAGTAGACTGTGTATAGAACAGGTATAGAGTGCGTAGGATCAGAGAATGCGCAACATCGAAGAGCGCGTAGGCGTAGATTGCGCGTAAAATCAAAGGGTGCGTAGGGGGATTTTCCCACCTGGCCCGAAAGAAGCACATTGCCCGAAAGGAGTCAAAACCTGCTCGAACGAGAACTGTTTTCCCGAACCGAACGCCGATTTCCTGGCCCAACGATTACGTATTCGCAAGAATCCCGAGACAAATGTCACAATCAGCAGAGTCACAGGATTTTGTCCGACGCATGTCTATGGAGAAGTTTGGCTGGACTGGGTAGAAAAGCTTGAAGATCTACTTTCAGTGGTACGATTATTTCTTTCTACATCTTTTTACGCTAGAAATGATAAAGAGCGGGACTAAGCACTCGAAAATTGAAGTGGCGCACGGAGGTGCCTTTCGAAAATATTCCCTGTCAGGCCAGCTTATTTGGAACAGTAAATCGTATTAATTGCTAATGAACGAATATCTAGCTATGGAGTAACAGTTACAGGGACAGCTGGCTCGTAATTCCGTGCCGAGCCCGAGCCGCTCCGACAGCTCCGCTCAGGGGCACAGCGGCTCCCGGGGATGTTGCATGACATCCCCCCACGCTAAAAACGCCATCGATCAAGCCTTTCTCACTCAAGTTAAGTACCATCCTAGCTCCAAGCCTAGTCTCAGGACTAATTTAAAGTTACAGTTCTACTAGGCATTCCGACTATAGAGATCTAATAGATATATGGTTGGAATTGTATTCATCTTGACTAAAAGCCGACAAAGAGATTCGGCTGGCAGATATACGTCTCGATAACGTGCATGAATATTGTTGAAAGCCACCTTCGTAAGCTTAGCGAGAATGCGACATAAGAAAAATACTGCATCAACATGCCCCCACGCTTGTCTTATAACTCTGCCCGGTCTACTTCTCTTTCATTGCTTCCTTCTTCTGCTGTAGTAGTGAATCAAACTGAGTTCGTTGCAGCCAGTGTAAGTTATGTAGAATTCAAGTCCACTTGAGTGCTGACTGCTACCAGTGCGGTACACCTTCTCGTCCCGACTTTTCGCGTAACTTCCTTGTCCAAATTGGAACACCACGCTCCAAGAGATCCATTACATCCGATTTATCACAATGGGAGATAGGCGCAAGGGCGAGCCTCCCCCGCTGTCCAAAAAAAGAGCGCGGCTTTCAAGTTCGCCGATCTCAACTTTGGATACACAGCCAGATGTCCATGTTCCAAATCCTCAACAATCGTCGCACCTAGGCAAGATTCCGATCGCGGACAGTCACACCGGTCAAACTGCGGATTCTACACAGCGCTCTTTGCCTGTACACCCGAACGTTCAAGCCTCGCACTCTCAACCTAAAAACCACAATCAGCAAGACACCGACCTCGATAATTTACCAATCGAATCGTATCGTCTCCCCATTCTATACAAACTTGTGTGCCAAGATTTGTATACTATATCTAGTCCAAAAATCGAGCGATATAGTGACGAACCATTTGAGGCTGAAACGGCACAAGAGCAACGGGCCCGTCAATCCCTTGCTCTTGTAGATATCATCTATAGTGCATTCGGCTCCTTTCCCACAACAAAAGAACAACGTAGACACCAATCCAGGAAGCTTTTTGGGACCCAAAGAATTGAAGATAACGAGACACCCTTCGTCTTGGGAAGAGACTTCATCTCGCACTTCACTACACCACCTTCGATTCGGATCTTCTCCAAAACCGTACAAAATGTCATACGAGACGCACTACCATACTACCCCGGTTTGGAGATACAGGACGAGTTCCTGATTCATTATCCTTATGAGCCTTTGGTCTTCTGCTATGATAGGCTCGTGGCGTTAGCGAGTAAGACTCAAGATTTGCTTGAGGGTCCGGACCCGTCCGGGTCAGGCAAAACATTGGGTGTCTGTCTTGGAGAGGTGATGAGCTGGTTTCAAAAAAATTACTTCGACAAAGAAATAGTCCCCGAGCTGGAAGCCCATCGTCACGGCCGTGCGAGTTTTGAAAACTTATGGCTATTGTACAAACCCGGAATCACCGTCAGCGCCATCAATGGAGACTTAACTCATTTCTATAAAGTATACTCTTGCACTCGCATGGAACAAAGCGGAAAACAGAGCTCGTCATGGCAAGTGTCTGTATGGGGATTAGACTTTGACGGACATAGGGTCAAACGGCGTGCAAGGACTTTCCGGATTCGGGAATTCATAGGCCAAACAGAGATTCTTGGGCTACCTCTTATACCAGCTACGGGTTTTGGGACTCCAAAGGGCAACGTATCTGACTACATCAGCCGTGGGAAGCATTTCTGCAAGCTGATACGCGAGGCTCCTGTTCTGCAACATTACAGAGGCCTGTTGAGTGGCAAAAAGGCTCTCGAGTATTCTGGTGCCATTGTTATTGATCCGCTTCGGAGTGTGGAAAGATTGAAGGACAGCAAGAGCCTTGGAAGAATCATCCGACCTGATGAAGAGGATTCTAGATTTCATGAACCAGAGGACCTTGGCGGTGGCCCTCTATATTCGAAATTCAACAATATTGACCTGTCCGAATTCGAACAGACTTGCTTCGACAACGATGAGGAAATGTATATGCTGTTGCCAGGGAAAATCTGGGGTTTTGTCCTGGCCAGGAAGCAATGGGCCGAGTTCAATATGAGTAGCTTAGTCAACTTGGAGGCATCCGTTCGCGCGTCATCAAATCTGGTCATTGATGACAGAGACCTTGAGCTTGTTCGAGCCCTCAGTAAGACTGATTCATTGGCCTTAAACAGACCTCGGCAGATCGATTTCGTTGACGGCAAAGGACCAGGCAAGGTAGTTTTACTTCATGGGCCTCCAGGAGTGGGTAAATCTCTCACGGTGGAATGCCTGGCTCAAGACATGAGGAAACCATTGATATCACTCACTGTTACCGATATCGGTACCGACCAATCCGCGATCGAGCAGAAATTAGCAGGCTGGCTTGATCTGGCTCAGCACTGGCGCGCTATAGTTCTTTTGAATGAGGCCGATACTTACCTTTACAAGCGCGAGGATAAGATAACGCGAAATGAATTAGCCACAGCTTTTCTACACTCCTTGGAATACTACCCCGGCATGATTTTTCTGACAACAAACCAGCCGGGGTTCATCGATGACGCATTCAATTCACGCTTCCACCTCGTCATTGAGTATCCGCCATTGGACGAAGAAAAACGGATAGCGATATGGGAAAAGTTCTTGCATAGATTTGCGTTGGATAGCCAAGAGAAACGCAAAGCTGGTGCCAGTGGTGTTCGCGTCGAGATCGCGCCTGGCGTCCACGAATACGTGACTGCGGACAAATATGTGAAGGCCCTTGAGTTGAATGGCCGAGATATTCGCAACGTGTTCCAAACCGCTATTGAGGTGGCCATAAGTCGAACAGAGCGACAATACGATAATCAGTTCTCAGACTCTTTCCCTGTAGTCCAGGTACTGCTAGAAGACTTCAGAAAGGTGCTCGAGAACAAAACTCAATACAAAGAATACCTTACGAAGATTCATGGTAGGGAAGAAGAGGATCGTGCTTTGGATGCTAGGGCTCGTCGTTCAGTTCCCTAGTATACAACCGTCCGATTTCCAATGTTTTTGTACAATCGAGGTCCTTGGGAAAAGATTATCGGGTTTCAATAATAAGATGAGTCAAGTTGTTGACCCCTACGCCTGGAAAAGAAAGGTGGAGTAGTTCATTCAGAATAATATGAGATAAGAAAGATCTATAGACTAGATGGCCGAAATTCATTATGTACTTCCAGGAGTCTCTACATCAATAGACATCATTTTCCGATTCTCCGTCTCAAAGTCAAATCGACCGGCGTTAACGTGCCCTTGTGTGCTTAAGGACCTAATTTTCTTACCACGCAAAGCATCGATCAACAATGCAGGACGACCTTTAGTTGTAACCAACGATCTCAGACTAAACGACGCCGAATCGATAGAGAGCATCTTTCCGGAGCCCAGCAAGTCTAATAGATCATGCAAAGTCCGATAATACGCCTCTCTAGGGCCGTAATCAGCTCCCTCCAACTTGCCTCCTTCGAGTCGTTCAAAGTCATTAATGACTAGCAGAATATTGGCCCGTAAGTAAGGTATTATCTGGTGTATGAGCTTAATAGCTCCTGATGGCGCTCGTGGGGTCTTGTCCAGTTCCCAAAAAGCCTCTAAATCAATGGGACCAAGTGCGGTATCACCTCCCACACGTCGTTTTGCTAATACATGATACAGGATAAGGTACGTTATTCCTCGCAAGATTTGCTCCAGCTCAAGCTCATTGCCACCGACATCAAATCTCCGACAATGATAGCCCACGACCGCCATAACCAATTTGGCTCTATCTGCAGCCACAATACTTCCCAGTGCTGCGGCGTCTGCTCCACAGAGCCAAAGACAAGAGGGTTGGTGATTTGATGTAGAGCGCAACAAAGCTTTGAAAGTATCGAGAAGTTTACGATCAACGCAGATGGGGCCCCGTGGCGTATTGGTTGTTCTGATATGGTCAACTAATATATGATCTTGGACTTGATTCAAGGCCAAATTGACGCTCTCATCGTCCTGTAATCCCTTAGACGCATCCACAGGAGCGCTTGAAGGCATCAGACCTTGACCCAGCAGAAAGCCACGTATCAGATCTTTAATGTCATTAAGAAGCGCGTTGTTCTCGCCAAACCCTCTTTGGATTTGACTTCCGATGCGTTGATGCTCGGCACTGAATTTGATTCATTAATGCGATACTGACGAGGTACGAATGGCTCGATCAAATATCGCCCAACGACTGCGACCTACTTACTGAAACTGCGCCATAAAAATCGAATCCGGTACGCCAAGATGCTGCATAATCTTTTCTCTCTGCTCTTTTATACCTTCACGGTCTAGTAGGCGCCACTCCGATTCTTCCAGCTTTCGTTTACCCCATTTCGCTCATGTTAAATCACTGGACTATTCTTTTAAGAATAGGTACTTATCCAGCGCGCCTATGAAGTGCTCTACGCTCTCTTCCAGCGGTGGAACAGCTCTAGAAAGAGATTCCTGGATTATAACTGTGTAGCCGGTATTCTATGGTTGGATTAGTTTTCGTAGCGGGGCTTCAACAGTTGCGAGGCTCGGGAATGGGATCGAAAATGGTGGAGTCGCGGAGCGTTGAGATTTACCCAGGTGGTCAATTAGGAATCATAGATACGTTGTCAAACCCATCTTTGGATCACAGGCGAAGTCAAGCATTGCCAATTGTAATGCAAATTTATTCTTACCAACTGCAGTTGAAATGATGTAATGTCACTTGTGTTCTCGGCGCGGCGGTCCGGATAGGAGTAGTCCCGGCTCCGTGCACGGCCCGGCTGCGTGCACACCTCGAATTTCGCTCAATACCACGAATTCGTATACGAATTACACCACCAATATGAATTCAATTAAAAAAGCGATTATTATAATAAATACGTAAAAATTTTTTAATTATAATCAGATAATAAAAATTTATAAAATTGATAAAATTATATTATCACGATATTATAAAAATATTATTATAAATTTAAAAATAATTTAATTTAAATTTTATATCAAATTTTTATAATAATAAAAAATTATTTTAATTAAATAAATTAATATATTTACGAATTATAAAATTTTATTATTTAATTGAATATTATAAAATTTTATTATTAAAATTGATAAAATTAAATTGAAATAAAATTAATAAAAATTTTTTATAAAATATTATATAAATAAATTAAAATCAATTTTTTTAATAATTTTTAATTTTATATAAAAAAAAAATAATAATTTTAATTAACGTACAACACAATTGAGTTGGCCACCCAATTGGATTGGCCACTTTTCCGCACTCTCATACGAAGAATTTA
>JAGEMR010000184.1:0-48040 GCA_021030915.1 Astrothelium macrocarpum
CATATCAGTCAGTCGGTCACTTTCCGCACCAGAAAACCATTTAAACTTTTGTCGCGTTCTAATTTTTTAACGATTATGTCAATTTATGCTAAAAAAGAGAATATTATTTTTATTATTAATGTAATTTAATCTGCAAAATTTTAAGATAAAAATTTAAATCAACGCGCAATTGCGAAATATTATAATATCTCATAAAATTCATTAAACGATAGAATAAATAATTGATAATAATGTGTGTCAATTCAATTATAATATCATAAATTGGATCAATTTAAAAAATAATCGTTAATCAAATATATATTCGATCAAGATTTAAAAGGATTCTTATTACGTCTTTTTAATATAGAAAATATGGCCAATTTTTTATTGAAATCACGCGGAAATAAATCAATTGGCAGATATTAAATAAGACGATTTATCAACGTATAATCAGATTTCAAAATCAAATTCAATCATTCATACGATTATTAAAGAATATTATAAAAAGATCTAAAAATTATTTCGGATTAATTTAAATTATTACACAATATAATGAATAAATATAAAATATATAAAAAGAATATCTATAATTTCGATGAAATAGATTTCATAATAAATATAATAATCATATTAATAATAATAATACGTATTAAAAAATATAATAAAATCAAATTTATATAATCTGATAATTAGAAATAGATTATAATCATTGAATATATCAATATTAAGAATTGATATATTCCGTTTTTTATCATCATTCAAAATATCTATCATTTCATGAATTGGATTATAAAATCAGAATTTTCTGATAATTAAATCATTAAATCTATTCCCAATAAATGGATTAATAATAAAATAAATTTGGATTGGATTTAATATTTTAATAAATATATAAAAAATTATTCAAAAAATATATATCAATTATTAATTATTGATGAATACGAAAATCATTTATCAGCCGAATTCAATAAATTTTATAATAAAAATAAAATTATTCCAATTAATATATTTATATATTCATTTTATTTATTTCAATTATTGAATATCATATTATATTCATTTTTAAAATACGTATATAATGATGAAATTAATCTATTAATCAAAATTATGATCAATCATATCATTAAATCCGAATTTTTTATTATATTTAAATTCGTCTATTTCAAAATTTTTACGAAATTAAATATCAAATTTGAATTCAGAAAAATTGGAATTATATTTTAGAATTCAGATTTTATGATTTTTAAATTAAATATTCATTTAAAAATATCTATATCATCGGATAATTATCTGTCAATCGTTTATGAATAAAAATCATAAATCTTTTCCAATTTCTAATAAATAATTAAATAATTCAATTTCATTAAAAAATGAATTTTTATTCATCAAAAAAATTTTTCAATATTAATTATTAAAATTATAAATCAGATGATAAAAAATACGTAAATAATGGCGCATTCAATTATCTTTTTGATTGAACGAATATGTATTTTTGAAGATATAAATATGGCATTTATAAAATATCAGAAGGCCAAAAAATTATATATATAATTTGAAAAAACATTTAATATAAATGATTTTATAAAATTACTGATTAAAAAAGATTTGAAAAAACGATATATATTTAATAAAGACAAAAATAATAATCTATTAAAAAAGACGATAATGATTTTATAATGATATAATAATTACGGTATAATTAGATATAATACATATATTTATAATAAAATTAAAAAAATAGATATTGAATCAGAATCCGATGAAAAATAAATAAATTTTCAAATTGTTGTTATATGTATTAATATTGATGGGGTATCTGATGCGGAAAGTGACCGACTGACTGATATGACCGGCTGAGTGGTAAACCACGTTATATATCTTTTATAATTTTTATTATAATATTATTATTATTATATTTTCTGATATTTAAAATATTATGAATTTTATATATTGATGATATTATTTCGTTAAATATTTTTTTTCATTTTTTGATATTTTTGATATTTCAATAATTAATATTTCTAATTTTGATATTTTTCTGATAAAATTAATTATTTATAATCTGAATTAATTATATCAAATGAAATATTTTTTTATATTTTGAAATTTTTCAATAATAATTCCATTAAAATTCTGAATTATTCTTTAAAAATTTATATTATAATAATATATATTGAATAATTAGAAATTATATATAATTTGATTATAATATGATTTTTATGATTAAATTATTTTAATATTTTTCTGATATATTATTAAAATATAAATTCAATTATTAAATATTTTTTTATAATTCGATTTATTTATTAATTTGATTGTATAATATATTTTTATATTTTTTTATAAATTTTTTATAAATTTTTTAATATCAAAGATAGATTATTTTTTTTATCATTATTTTATTGATCGAATTATCATTTATTTTTTTCGTTGGACATTTTTTGAATGATTCTTTTGATTAAAATTTTTTTATTCAAATAATTTATTAAAATTATATTGATTTTTTTTTTCATGATTATAATTTTCTGTTATATTATATTGGATTTAAATCGGTAATTTTTTATAAAATATTCCTTTTTTTTATAAGAATAATATTTTTTATTTTTAAATTTCTTTTTTAGACGGATATTATTCTTTTTTTTTTTTTCTGATAAAATTAAAATCCATCAGATTATTATAATCATTATTCTAAATTCGCGAATTTTTTCGTCCAATAATTAATTTTCGGCCTTTTTTTTTATTTAGAATTTTTATATATAATTTATCATCTAATTTAATCGTTATTTTTATTAATTATAATAGAATATTCGTGATATTTATATAATATATTAATTCATTTTTAATATTACTTTTGAATTTTTTATGAAATATAAAATGGAATATTTCATTATTTTATTTAATTTATTGAATATATTTTTAAAATCTGATTATATAATTTATCATTGAAATTTTTTATTTAATATTCAAAATCGTTTATTTAATTATTATTTATTGATTGAATATTCTGAATATTTTAATAATTTCTTTTTTGAATATATCAAAATTTTGAAATATATTATTGATCATTTAATTTTCAATTTTTATCATATAATTAATAAAACGTGATTAAATCCAATAAAATATTCTTTTTTTTATAAATATAATTATAAAAAAAGATTGATTGATTATTATAATATTTTTAAATATAAAATATAATTAAATGATATTAAATCAATCTTTCATTTTAAAATGGTTTTTATAAAAATTATCAGATTTTTTGATTTTTTTTTCAAATCATAATATGAATTGATTTTTTTTAATCTAAAATATATTATCATCATTTTATGATTATTTTTATTAATTTATTTTAAAAATATTTAATATATTATAATTTTAAATATTTTTAAAATCAAATTTATTTGAAATTAAAATAATTTCTGAAATGAATTGATAAAAAATTGAATTAATAAAAAATAATATAATTTAATAATTCAAAATTCTATTGAAAATGTTATTAAAGATTAATTTAAAGAATGATTTTAAATACAATAAATCAAAATGGATTTTATTACGTTTTTATATATTTCATAACATTCTTTAATTCATGGTGTGAACCTTATGAACCAGAGGTTAGGTCTTCTGGCTTATGGCGTGAGCCTTATGAGCCAGAGGTTGGATGGGTACACGGATGTGTACACGGCCCTCTCAGTGGTCATAACAATATTTTTCAATATATTTGACTTTTTTTGATTTATTTATTGATTTAATAATTTTGATATATTATATATAATAAAAACCAATATCATTTATTTCATTAATATGATATTTGAATATATGAATGTTATAAAATTTATTATGATGGTCGATTTGGACGTCAAAAGAAACGCGACGAATGGGATTCTTTGAGGGCGAAAATAATATATCAAAATCGTCATGAATTAATTTTAATATACGGCCAAATTTCTCTAAAATAGGATGAATCTTTTGATATATTTTTTGAAATATATCACATCATTCGCGGAATCATTTTTGATCTATATTTTATAAAATGCCATAATACATGAAAAAATATCTATCAGATTCATGATATGATTTTTTATTATAGGAATTAAAAAATCGAATACGGATAATAATATCAAATTCTTTACGTTTCGGCGAACAATTTGGTATATTTGGTCTATTCGTGCGACGTATGAAAGGCGCCATAATTGAAATCAAAAATGAAACTATTTTATTATTTTGTTGTGATTGAGACGAATCGGAGTTCGGAGGTTGACCCGTCAATTCTGTCCACCCCCTGACGGAGTTATTAGCTGCCGAAGGAATGTTCTCTGGACAACGGTTTGTCAAGCCAGTCGTGATTACCTAAGCAAATGTCGCTTTGGTAAAACGTGGCACAACGCCTCGGTCACTCCAGCTGGATCAGAAAAAGCCACATCGGTGGAAGGGTTCCGTGCCGGTGGCAACAAGTGCCATGCTTATTGTAGATGACTAAATTCTCGAGGTCTTAGAGCGATAGGCATATGTACTGGTGAGCGCATTCAATGGCAAAAGCAACGCGCCTCAAACGACAGCCTTGACACACAAACCCTACCTCGTCTTCGTCCTACCAGAAACGATGTCTGATCTAAGCATGAACAACGGGGACGCTGCTGTACGGGCATCCTTCAGCCCTGAATCGGGTGCGCGAAGATTTACTCTATCCTGCTCTCGATGTAGAGCATCCAAGCTCAAATGTGATAGGAGCGAGCCGTGTGTGCGTTAGCCGCTCATTTGGTCCTATACGGCTGATGCAAGCTAATGTGCTCTATGTAGATGGAATGTGTCAAACGGAATGTCGGTCATCTCTGTACCAAAGATGAACGTCAACCAAGAGCAAAGAGGTCAAAGATTGGCTCAAATAACAACAAAGGTACCATGACGTAAGTTGTTTCTCCTTAAGCAGTCGTGCCAAATTGCTTTTTGACACAGGTTCAAATTATCAGCATTTCTTCACCAAGCCTGGAAATGGAACCAGAAGAGACCGTACAAGCGCTTGAAGATTTCATCGATGGAACATCTGGCCTCACTGCCACCACAACTAATGCCTTTCAATCGTTACCCTATGTGGTCCCTGATTATGTTAATTTGTACTGGTCAAATGGCAATGACCCACTAAAACAAGGTGAAAAACTTGCGTTGCTTCAAGAAATTGTTGGTGCTATGCCCGAGGTGGGGATAATTAAAATACTCTGCGAAGTTTTCGTCACTCGGTGTCAAGGCCCTCTTGGCAATGTAGTGCATACACCGACGTTCATGAAACAGGCAGAGGATCTTTGTAGTTGCTTGAGCCTTGGCTCGTTAGAAGCACAAGTTATCGCCTTGTCCAGCACATTTCCTATGGATAGGCTTGCTTGTCAACTCTTGGCTGTGCGTGTACCCTAACAGTGGGCGCTGTTCCTATGCTCATGTTCCACGTTTGAAACAGCTTACGCTCGCCCTTGCCTTTCATCCCACACCGTCCATAATTGGTTGGTCTCCTACACCTGTGACCCTCCGTGTACAAGAGCTGAAAAAGTCTAATACACACTCCAACACGTGGAGGTCGCTTGGCGTCCGATGTCTAAGAGGAAGAATATCGCTCTTTTGTGCGTCAATTCCTAGTTTGCAAGCTGCCATAATGCTTTTGCTCGATGGCCAAGAGGAATCGGTGGCACTTGATGCAGTGATGGTTACAGCAATTTCTGGGGCTCAGAAATTAGGTTTGCATCGATTAGGAGATGCAAGATTAGAAGCCTTCATGTCACTTAGTTCTCCTTTCGAAGCAGGCGTATCAAATTCGTTAGACTCACCGCATTTGCGTACAGAAATTGGTATTCGCATCTGGTGAGTTCTTTGGATCAAAAATGCTCAACTGAACACTACCCTCCGGTTGACTGAATTACAGGTGGGCGCTCGTCGTGCGAGACTGGTCTCGTGCACAGAAACTGGGTTATTACAGTATTCGCCCATCACAGTTCAACACCCGGTTGCCTTTACATGTCAACGATGAAGATCTCTCCATGTTGGCTTTGACCGTTAATGAAAATGGTCGCACTACTGAGCGGCCCCGGTCCGAATTCACCATGCTTTCATACACAATCCACGCTATAGAGATTGCTGTGCTTGCACGCGAGTCAATTGATTTACGTGGCTCTTTGGACAAAGCACAACAGACCGAAGAGACAGGCCAGCCTGCAAAGATGCGAAGCTATCTTGGCAAAAAGTATGAAACGTTTGTTGCTGCCTTGCCGTCTCACTTTCGACTGGGAAGCACCGTGGGACTCAATGGGGCAGAGCCCATGGTGGCTATACCAGTGCACAGATGGATGCTACATCAGCAGCTTTGGAGCCTTTTCTTGAGACTCCATCGAGCCAGTCTCTCGTCTAATGATGGGCGTGCATTCTGTGAACTGTTAGCGCAAAACATAATTAGTTCTCAAGCGCAGATACAAGCACGATGTTCCGTTTGTGGATCTTTATCCACCAACGATATTCAGTTGTTCAACGCTGCAGTGACATTGCTGATCAGTCTGCTTTTCTCAACCAAGGCTGAGAATGCAGATCATTCGAGCACACTACTGAGTCGAATGATGATCAGGGACAAGATCCGCGAAGCCATCGATCTGTTGCGGATGCGGAGCGAAGAGCCATCTCCCCAAGGCCCTCGATCGGAACCCTTCACAGATTACCCCCAGCGAAGTGTTACTATTCTTGAAGCCATAATGAAATTAGAAGAGGAGGAAT
Organism: Astrothelium macrocarpum; assembly: GCA_021030915.1. Classification (NCBI taxonomy): domain Eukaryota; kingdom Fungi; phylum Ascomycota; class Dothideomycetes; order Trypetheliales; family Trypetheliaceae; genus Astrothelium; species Astrothelium macrocarpum. The sequence continues at coordinate 6,724 of JAGEMR010000184.1, forward strand.
TTGATCAAGACAAAGAAATCAACACCTTGAATCCGAAAGGAAATCGTCCAGGAGGGCAAAAAGTCAGGTCTGATGAAAATGCAAGGAAATCACTCAAGACCAAGATTTCGCAACTTCTGGAGAGAATTCGAGGAAGTATCCAAAATACAGCAGCAACAGAGCATGCAGATTTCGCCTCCTTTACTGCTCTGGATATGCCAATTGCCTTGTCAGATGCGACGGATGCATTCCATGATCTAGACGTTTTACCAATGCTCTCAAGTGATCAGGACGGTGGACTTTGGCAATTTCTCGACTTCGCACTTCCTGCTCAGTCTGCTTTCGAACATGAGTATCCATCCGCCTCTACAGATTCTCAGAGTCTCGTCGGCTCGGCATCCGTGGGACCCGGTTCGAGCGTGGTACATTCATTGAACGGCTCAGGCGTGCTGGACTCAGTCGATGTATATGGCAACTCTGATGCTGCAGGGATCACACAGGAGTCACGTTCGTCGGTAGGGAGAGTGCCTAATAATCTAAGTGGAGAAGGCGAAACTACAATGACACCTTCTAGTGCCAAAGCTTATTCGGTAGCCGACCTTTTCTGACCGATGATACGGACAAAGAAGCCTTTTCCGCCAGTTGCGCGGTTCATTCAATGAACAGCAGTTCCCATGACTAATATGTTGCGGTGCATAAATAGTAGGAAAGGTGGAGCAAATTTGCTATCAAGTTGATTTCTTTTCTCTCTTTTTGACTCCTCGTGTTCCTATCAAAGAGTTCTCTATATCTCTACGAAGGAAATGTGAAAAGGAAGCGCATAGGCATTTCTTTCGAGTGATTCTTTAGTTGAACCCCAATACATATCTTGGATTCAGACGACTTCATCACACAGTATTCATAGTTTTCGGGGGCAAGTCGACGAAGGGATCGTCAGCAGGATCAGTATGCCAGCGGTATTCCAGTCTGAAAGCAACAGAATGGGCCTGTTCCAAAGCTTTTTTCTCATCAAAGCCCGGAATAGGCGTAGAATCTCCCTTGATACTTACTTCTTGCCGGTCGGGAATGGCTTTGCGACCTTCGGGCGGAACATAGGTATTGGCGATGAAAGCGAAGCCAGCATCAAGTCCTGCTGTGATCCCCGATGAGGTTAAGAATTTGCCATCTTGTACCCAGCGAGCACGCTTTTGCCACTTGACGCCTGGGTCTAAAGAGATGAAAGTCAACCTGATTAAGCTTGACAATTAAAAAAGTTCGCTTCACGTACATTTTGGCGTACCCTCATCATAGAAGCGTTTGTTCGTCGTCGCCTTCCAACCATCGAGTCGCCCCGTGGCAGCTAGAAGAATAGATCCTGTGCAAACGGTAAAGACATTGGCCGCACGGTCGACGAGCTGGCCAAGTTGCTGGAGCAGGATCGGATCCCCAACCAGAGATCTCATGCCGAGTCCGCCAGGAATAAAAAGGGTGTCGAATTGCTCCTTGCCTCTCAAAACTTCGGCAAGGGACAGATTAGGCAAGGTGCCAATTCCATTTTTGAGAGAAGATTCCACGCCCTGTGGAGAATCTAAATTGTGAATCGTGACTAGCTTGAGCGTGTAATAATCGTTGCGTGGGATAATAGCTCCCATAGGACCAAAGAGGTCGAGCGCTTCAAAATCGTAGTACACGAGCGCGAGGATACGATGATGTGTAGGCATTTTCCACAAATTTGGATGAGAATTCAGAGACTGATTCGCAAATGTTCACCGGATGCTGTCAATTTAAGTACTTTCTCCTTCAATTCGCCACTAAGGATTTGGAGTCTGAAAATCCGTGGGGTTTTGTTGCATCCGCGGACCGGTCATCCACTCCGCATCAGAACGCATGTCAGACACAAAATTTTCTTGCCAAGGCCGCAAACCTGGTTTCGTAGAGTTTGCTCAAGAGTATCAATGGTATCTATTTTAAGCATCAATATGTGGGATCATGCTTTGACGATTAACATGTACCTGTAAAGCCAATCAGCATAGTCCCATTAAGTCTAGTCATTTTAAATAGTCACATTACCCTTGTGGCGCTTGCTCTCTAGTAACCTATTGAAAGAGAGCAGGATCAATATAGTAGAATTGCTTGACACGCTCACTTAAACACATCAAGAATTATACAGCATAGAAACAAGATATGGAAAAGAGCGGTTCACGGTGCTAGCCAGTTGGATGCAAAACCTTTGACCGGCCATCTTGGCCTCGGCTGAAACAGCAGATCTAGGCCTGTGCTCACCCGCTCCTGACATTCTCGGGGGACACTCATCACGATCTTTACATCGGTAACAAACGATAGAGTCGCGGAATACATGATTGATATTGATGCCATATGCGTATGTTGAAATTTTGCTTTGTGCGCGTTCAACTAATCCGGTTTTTCATAGTCTAGGAAAGTCTACATCCCCAAATACTTCATTACTCCTGCGTCTCGGACTTTGTCTTAGCATGCTCTCTTCTATCGAGACGATGGTCACGGACAAAGAAGACAACCACAAGAAATGCAACAGCTGCAAAGCCAATGCCAAGCCAGTAGGCACCGCGATATCCAAGCATCATGTCACTACCTCCCTTATTGACGTGCGTCTCGACAGTGGCAGCAATACCAAGACCAATTGCTATCGAATATTATACCACTGTGGAAATGAATGACCCAGCCACACCCTGCTCCTCTGGAAAAACCACATTCGAGATGAGGATACCAGATGATGCAAAGGAGAGATCGGGTCCACCAACAACAAGGAGGCAGGATGGAAAGACAAAAGCCCAGTAGGCTTTTGAGTATTTGGCAAAGCTCATCAAAAGGTTACCGAGGAAGAAGGAAAAAATTGAAACACCAAAGACATATTGAGCTGGAACTCTTGGAATGAAGATGGCGACCGATGCAGTAGCAAAAAGACCTCCAACAACGAGAGGCACCATCTCCGCGACGGCGGAAAGGGGAAGCTCGTTGCGGATCGTGAGAATGAAGATTGTTGTGTAGTAGAGGAAAATGCCAAAAGACATCCATCCAAAAGCCATTGCGGTCACGATAGGACCAAAACCTTTGCGTTTCCATAGAGAATTCGGTAAAATAGGCGCCGAGACTCTTGACTGAAAAAATACAAAAGCAGCTATCAGGATGATGCCGATTATAAGAAGAACGTAAGTGTAGGCCTCTTGCCAGCCAACCACAGATGCTTGGTTCCATGAGAAGGCAAAGAGAACAAGACCAGTAATGCCGAGAAAGGTACCAATATAGTCGAATTGTTCGAGCCTGAGTCCCGGTAGAGGAGAGCCAATTCTGTGAGGGACAATTACAAAACTCGCTATGCCAACCACAAAACATCCAATAGCCCAGAACCAAAAACCCCATCGCCAGGTGATCCTTTCAGCAAACGCAGCTCCGATAAGACCTCCAAAAATGTAACCCGCAGGAGCGCAAAAACCGAGGAAAGAAAAGGCAATGTTCTTCTTCAGCGAGAATGGTGGAAAAGCTCTCGCCAGTAGCGCGAAGGAGTTGGGGACTAAAGCTCCATTGCCAACTCCTGTCATTGCTCGAGCGAAGTCGAAAAGGGCGATATTATGTGCGAAGCCGCTGACGAGGGACCATATGGCCATCCAGATCCAGCCAAAGATGTAGACGTACTTGTGACCAAAGTGGTCTCCAAGCCGTCCTGTCACTACGACAACGACGCCGCCAGAAAGCGAGTATGCAGCCAGGAACCAGGACAATTGCGCATTGCTTGTGACGTTGAACGCTCGACCGATCTGCTGCACAGAATATGCCGTATTTCCAAGGCCACCCACTGAGAAGAGCTGCGACAATCCAATCACGAATATGAAGATGGCCTCTTGAAGTGTGGATGAGAAATTCGAGGGTGGAGTGACTACGTCCGGCTCGCCAGCACCGCCAGGTCCAGTATCAATGCTGCCAGGTCGCCGGGATGCCTGCACACTGAGTGGCTTGTCATCTTGAATATGCGCTTCACTGGTTGATGACATCGAAAACTTTATAAAATTAAGCGTGGCAAGATACGCTCGTTGCAGAAAAAGAGTCCGGAGCGATTTAGAAAATATGGATAAGTGAAGACAAGCAATGACAACACCTTCTCCATCGCCGACTTTATACAAGGCATTTCGCTCTTAGCGCTGAAGGCGCTTTTGATGTGCATTCTGGAATACGGGCTAGGAACGGTCTGTTGAGTTTGTTAGATCAGCATTCGGGGCCAATGTACCCAGAAACGGAGCCTCGTGAAGCTCCGCGGAGTTTAAGAAAGGCTCCGACACCACCATCGCACTCGCACCCGGATATGTCATATGACGATAGCAAAGCCATGCGCGGACTTCATCCGCCAGGCGTTGCTTCGTCTTTTAATTTTGTTCCTGTCGTTCGGCGCAAAGAATATGTCATAGTCTGCGGGGGATAAATTAGCCGTTTCACAAGCCATAAGACTCATGGGACATTCGTAGCAAAAGTTGAACATTGGTCAGTATCTGAGTCATGTTGAAGAGATTTCGGGATCTTCCAAATTGTGTTCAAGGTCGCCGACGCCCTTTACTACACGCAATAGTACTCGATCACCATAACTTCGACTCTAATTCAATTTGCAGCTTTACTTATGGACATTCGTTCATTAAGAGATCTCGGATTCACCTTTGTTGATCAAGGTTCAAGGACAACCCTCTAAGGAAGTCACAAAGTAGCTTCATGTGGTAGGGATGAGAACTCGCATCAACAATCGGCGTCTTAGGAATGAGAATTGCCATAAGTAAAAATTGAAGAAGCACCGGGTTTGGGATGCCGGACTTATAGGTGTTAATAGAGTTGCTACGATGTCATCCACGAATTCATGTACTGTTGTTCAGGAAGAGTGCGAGCGTCATTCACGTACCTCAGAAGTCAAGAGAATGAGCCAAACGTCAACAAATATTTGCATCCCCCGTCCGCAACTATTGACAGCCGGATTCGGTAGTGGATAACAACTGACAATGTCCGAATAGCTTCGAAGTAGAATCTGAAGCATACGACTTGCCCAGGAATCCGAATATCTAAGTCTGATCTGATGGATAATTGGATGCATACGAAAAGGACTATGATTGAGCAGGTCTCCGCTGGAAGCCGACTTTAATGTCAATAACCATCATTACTATCATGACATTTGTATAAAGTATCTCTCGCAGCTAATGCTCACCGTATCGATTGCAAATGGCCCGAGCACGCGCTCTTATTGCTTTCGAAAAACATGCTCTTTCTATGCTGATATACGCTCTGTTGACCTGCGGGAGAAATTATGGTTTTGTTTTAGAATCGTCTCAGCATCTTGTTGAGTTGGCGTCATGTTTCTGCAGCATCAATCGGATACTCCGGTATTTACCGATAGGTCAAAAAAAAAGATGAAGCAGCCGGACAAATGCTGGAAGAGACGAAAGAATCCACTTCGCTCATTTCCATTGGTGGCCTTTGCATACCGTCTACTCTTGCCTTTTCTTGAGAAACCCTCATTGCGGCAGATCCTGACGTGCCCGACAATATCAGATGTATAAAGGCAATGTGGACGTATGAGCGAGTACACTCTAGTACATGACCAGAGAAAAGGCGCTTCAAATTCGCTAATACAGTACTGGCGTACCATATCGATTCCTTTTCTGCCCTTTAAAGATGAAGGCGTAACGTGGCTGTGCTAAGGTCGCAATTCTGTTTCCAGTCAGGTTAAGCCATCGCGTTTATACAGGTTTCCGTCACTGTGAAATTCATCTAACAGAATGCAGTGCAGCAAACTTTAGATTACATCTTCACAAAAAAGATGTGGAGTATAAAGTTTGAACTTGTGGGTTCAGGGCCGTGGTGAGCTGAGGAAAGTCTTAGCGCGGCGGGCTGGGCTTGACACACTAGTGGCGCGCTGGTGGCGCATTGTGGCAAATGCGAATCTCGATTGGCTCATCATTTCGTCACAAAAGCTCACCGACTTTTTCAACAAACCTACAGAACTTCACTCCAGCTTGGCACATGGGTCCAGACGTAACGGTATTCACGGCATAGTGATTCTTTGCGACTTCATGACGACAAACTATCTCAAGTGCCGTTACTTCAGTTTTCCCATTCTCACACGAACCTTTACACAACTCATGCGCTGGAGCAGCTGACGTGTTCGGACTATTCCACACCAAATAAGACATGACATGAAGCCAAGCCAACTAGAAACTCTGAGATATGTGGCAAGAATACGGTCTAGGGTTACCGATTAGCCTACTGATCTCTTGATACGCGAAATGGAGTCATCCTTGCACAAGAATGACTGAACCTGAGCTCATTGGTTGGCGTGCCTTATGTGACCATTCATACATTACACCCGAGTGGATGATTGGCATGCTATCACGAGCTAACGCTGTCTAATGTACTGACATGTTGGAATCAGGCGAAATACAGTAGATTGAGACTAGGGAGAAGGCGTTCGCATATGCAGTTTCATTTGTGCTGGCACAGGACAAGTTCTGATCCACCCTCTTCTTCGATTGAACGAGTACGCAAAGATATCTTTGACATTCTTCTCACTTTTCCATCATAGCAGAACCTTGGTCAGTCCATCAATACTTTTGCAGGTACAACGATACTAGGCAACAGCTTGTCAAAACTGCCCTTATCCAGTTGGTAAACCCAAACTCGATTCTGCTTTAACAATCGATCATTTAATTGGATGCAACAAAAGCCAACGCTGCACAGATCGTTCCGTCCGACCTTCTCTGTTTTCTAGTACTCACGCGTTTAGTAAAATATCTCAACTATCTGTTGGATATTTCTATTTCCAGTACCCCTACAATGCCTCTTACACCACAGACAAAGACAAGATCCCGACAAAAGACCCTGATATAGTATACAACCCGGAAGCCTATACATCCGCTACAAAGTCCTGCCCAGGCCAGAGCGAGTGGTTCAAAACAGTTTGTATGCCTGATGTGGAATGGTATATCAAAACACAATATCACGGAGATGCTGATCACAATAGACTTGGTCGCAGGTATGAACTACTCGACAAGGGAAATATCGAGACGCAGAAATTCATATGGTGCCAAAAGCTACCCGTGTACTCAAACGGACCTCTCGAGAGAAAGCCTATTGGCGTAGAGATACCCTCACGGAAGCGTGCAAGGCAGAAAAGAAGAAGACAAAAGCTGCACAGTGCATACAACATTTTCGTATTTTGTATACAACCGAAGCGATTATCACTCGGATAGTTTTGCATAAGCGAAACGACAAATGGCTCTATTCATAATTTTATATCCTGAGTAGGAGTTTCACCAAAAGGAGATGAAACCAGCGTTCCCGTGAGAATTACTTGCAATGCTACTGTCATGCTTCTTAGTGAGAATTTTACTTTGGTTCTATCCTTTGTAGCGATTTGTTTGGGCGTCTCACGACGATTTCCCCGGAGTGGCCCTCTCCATGACTAATAATTTCTCGAAATGCGATATTTTTAAAACCTCAGCAGTTCTAAACCTTTGGCTCACAAGTTCCGCTGGAGGTTAGAGTAGAACATCTTGGTTGAAAGGATAGTAGGCCGTGAAGTAAAAACGGTGGCCAACAGCTGAATAGTTGCAGTAAGCTCGCTACCGATAATTCAACCAAGGAATTGATATGGCCATTTTCCTTTTTTTCTGGCCTAGTATGAACCGGAAGTTGGATATTTGCTTGCCCAGGCCCTCCCATTCTTGAAATTTCACAGGCACGAAGTAACAACAAACCAGGCCTAAACCTCTTTCAGTAGCTTCGTGACTTGAATTGGAACAACTAGTATCCGTTATCATGCCGTTTCACTTCCATGTTGGCTCTCATCCCGTATAGCCCTCGTCCCATTTAACCCTTATCCCATTAAGCTCTCATCCGACTGGACTGTTATCCCATTCAGCTCTCATCCCTATTTGGCTTCCCAGTCCGAACTGTGATCCGAATCAAAAGCACTGTCCGTATCTACGCTCACCGGTTAAAGTCATGAAGTAGTTATCCAACCATCCAGTCAAGACACTCGCCAAAGGCGCTCGTAAGAGATCTTTAGAGACACTCTTATTAGGTCTGGGAATAAGCTGAAGTAAGACGAGTGGAACTTGAGAATAACACGTGATCCACAGGGTCTCTCATGGTGGAGACTGGGCTTGTTGCCACGTGCTCACAAGGTTGGCCCCGTCGTTTTTCAGAAAGCGATAACGATGCGAGTTTCTTTCAACGTCAAACTAGCCCTTCGCATCTCGTCTACTTTGAAGTCTATACTTCTAGTGTTGCTGACGATAGGTATCACATAAGTAGATGACATGAATACTCCAGGCATGTATCTCAACGGCTGAACTCTAAGGGCAAAGGTCATAGCAGCCTGCCGCTGTGATCCTTGACGCTCCGCTTTGTGGAAGTACATATGACAATACCCACAGCATACAATCAGTGTTTTCAGTGACGGGATAGTCCTGTTGAGTAACCTGTACGCTTGATCATAGTGTTGGTAGGGATCCGCAATGCCCTGAAAGACCGCAAAATTAGGGCGAACACATCTTCTAGCCGTCTAATGCAAGATAAATGCGCAAACGAGGCGAAGAATCTGCAAGGCTAGGACTATGCTGCAATATGGATGCATATCGCCAAAGGCGGGCGAGAGATTGGTATATTTCGGGCGTAAATACTCCAGCCTTTTGATAAGCAATTTTTGTATAAGGCTTGCAGAAACCGAGCAGATTTTCAAGATACCTTTATTATCTGTGCAGTGGATCTACATCCTCGAGCTTCTCTAACTGTGAGACGCTAATGGCGGATCCTCTATCGATTGCAGCCAGTGCTCTTGCTGTAGGAGGAGCAGCCGTAAAGAGTTGTGAAATAATTCGAAGGCTCTGGTCACTTCGACAGGTCGACCAAAATCTTGCGGACTTACTAAACGAAGTACAAGTATACTGACCCCGCTCCTTGTACCAGGCTCATAAATTGCTAGCTAGTGGCGTTTAGTGATGCGATAAAAAGTATTGAATGGACTTTACAAACTATTGCTCATTCAAGCGGGAACACAACGAATCTCTCTGATTTACTTTACCGTCTTCGGCACATTTGCGGGCAGGCTACAGAATACCTTGCAGAATTTCAAAGACTCGACGAAATGAAGCTCAGAAAACGCTACTCTGGGAAGTCGCTTCAAGCATCAAAATTGGGTTGGATGCGACAGAAGAAGAACGTTGATCGGCTTCGGAATCAGATCAAAATTTCGAAAGAGTCACTAACACCTCTTCTACTTGCTCTCATCTCTCACTTGAGCGTCCTGCAAATGTATCTTAAATTCACTGCCAGTCTAGCCTTTTGCTAATGATTGCATTAGAGATTCAATGAGCATCGAGGATTCTTCACATAGAGGTACACAGCAATCTATCCTCATGAGAAGACGGAAAGATATTGATAGAAAAGAGGATTCCACCTCTCTCATTATCCGTCCAGTGCAGAACCACAGTAATAAGACCGACTTGTGCTTTGGTCACAAAGAAGTCGAAGAGCTCCCTGCGAATAATCCACAGAGTAAGCATGCGCAACATGAGATGAAGGACTCAGAGAATTTACGTACTCTGTCAAAAGTCACAGCAAAGGATAATTACCGCTGTGAGCGGTTTTGCCCGTGTCAATGTCATACGCACACGCTACTACGGTCGCCACAGTGGCTTAGATGCATCACAGGATCGCTAACTTGGTACACTAATTGTACTTTTGTCCTGGCCCGAAAAGGATGCAACTATCGATTCTGTTTGCAGAGCGGGTCCACGGTGTTCAGATTCTCTTACTTCGCACCTCACTGGGCATTAATGTTTGTTGTGAGTTGCCAGACGATGAACATTAGCCTCAGCGGTCCATTCGCTACCATACGCTCGTTGCGAATCATACCTAGGGATGCTGCAGTATGGCCACTCGTGCAGTGCGGCGCTACAGAAAAATTACAGCTACTCTTCGATAAGGGCGAATTCTCACCTACCGATATTCTTGACGATGGGACATCACTTCTTCATGTACGTCCATTCTTCTAAGTCCCAGAATCGATACCTATAACTGAGGGTTATCAAAGTATGCGGGAACGAATTCAAGGGCTGAGACATGTTCATTTCTTATGCGAAGTGGAGCTGATAAATACTTCCGAGACTGCCGCGGCATGTAAGCGTTACCATCATCATCCCTCACATGTTATACCAAGAGACTTATGCGCAGCGTTTCCTCAGAGCTGCGATCCAACCAGGTCTTGATTTGTTCCTGAATAAAGGATTGTCAGGCTGTATTGGCTCAGATGTATTCTCAGAGGAAGTCTTGTCAGACAATCAGGGCTTCACCTTTCTTCATCGGATTGTTCTCGGCTACTGTCCAATTGATCTTAAAGAGCAGCTTCGCTATCAGGTGATCGACTCTCTTGATATTCCCGATAGCAATGGACGCACTCCATTACTTTGGGCAGCTTGGAACGGAAAAGTCGACTATGTGCAGCTTCTGATAGAGCATGGAGCCAAAATCGATCACGTAGATCTTGAAAATGAAAGTGCGTTGATTAAAGCATGTAAGGTCGGTCATGTCGAATGCACCGAGATGCTTCTGGAAGCCGGAGCCTCTCCAAATTCGGGGAACCATTATCAAGTACAGCCAGTCCACTATGCCAGCCAAAATCCACATTCTACCGCAATCAGACTCTTGGATCTCTTGTTGAGATACGGTGCAAACATAAATGCGACAACAGCCAGCTTTGCAACGCCCTTACATTTCGCAGCAAGCTCTGGAACTGTGGAAAATGTTGATTACTTAATACGAAACCGCGCAAATCTGTATGCCCGAAATAGGTCTGGTCTGGATGTGTCACTCATGGCATTGGCTAATTGGCATAACGACCTATTTTGTCACCTTGTCAGGCTTGGAGCAGATATACAGTCATCACGAGGCAGCATGCCGAACGTCCTTCATTTAGCAGTGTGGGGAGGCTCAAACGATAGCTGGGTTGTCATTGAGGAAGCAGCCAGAAACGGCCAATTAAATGCTGTCGAGTTCGATACGCAACATGATGGTCATACAATCTGGAAATGCCTTGAAGTTTGTCGCTCCTTTCGCTCTAATGATGGGGGCAGAGCAGCAATTACCGACCGTTCCATAATAAGAGAAAAACTCGAAAATATTCGAAACCTAGTGAATGGACCCGACAAGATTTAAAGTTGCCTGCAGTGCGCGAGGCTCAGGATAGGGGCTGCCGATTACTTCATCCCTGACAATGACGCTGACTAATTTCCAATCTCTCGGAGGACTGATTATTGGTCTTAGCTGTTGAGCGAAGCCAGCTCATTTACTCTGATTTTCGGCAGTCGTCTCACATTGCTATGTAATCGGGACATCCTTGGAAATGGCCGACACTAACGGTGGGTGCATTCAGAAGTGTCAAGTTCGAGGGTAACTTCAGTCTATTCGTGAACGCGGTTTTTAATTACTCCAAAGAAAAAAAAAAGGCTCGTCTGCAATAAACTCTCTTCTACCTTACTCAAATATTTCGCGATATAGAATGAGGTGGCATCTGCCGGGCGAAGGATTATTTCGAGAGCAACATTAACATTCTCGTTACTCAATACATCTCGTTATTTACTGTCAGAACTTCTCACTGCATTGCACTTGGTTGGACAAAGCATTCCTGGTCATCGCTTATGAACCAATGAGAGGCCCTCCTTTGCCACCGCGCGTGGACACGGAGGCAGACGTGTCCCAGCTACCAGCAACGATCATGCTTTGGGTGGCTGTCGAGGGCATGCGCTGCCGCTTTTAGGGTCTCCGGCAGTCCCTGTTCCTGCCGAGTCCCCTGCGTCACGAATGTAGTACGACCGTGGGGTTTCAACATCTTCCAGTCCAACCGGGAAGAAATCCGTTTCTTGTGAGCGGGCGTGATCACAATCCGCCGCTACTTGAAAATCTGCTTCCTTATTAGTACCAACATGCTGACTACTCTAGTTCTGTTGAAAGCCTAACCGAGACGGAGCAATCTTAGCCGCAGCTTGCCAAGCGCACCCTTCGTCAGCAGCTGGAATATCGCATCCGCCCTGCAACACTCTTTGAAATTTCCCAACACAGAAGGAACTCGTAGGGATCCAGGAAGCCCAATGGTAGCGTGACTTTAATGTGCGTTAGTCAATGCCCGCCTGTGATTTAAAAGACTTTGAATGTCATACATGAAGAGATCTGTTTTTTTCAAATACTGCCAGTCCCTGTCCCTTGTCAAATCGTTACACATTGTGATGAGAAGCTTCTTGAGGCTGGTGAGGCAGGTTCGAAGCCGAGGCATGGTGAAAGTCATACGTCAGGAAGAGGACGGATCCATAATGTTCTATGGTCTGATTAAATATTACGAGATGCCATCCATGTTATTCTAGTATGCACTTATCCCATTACGCTAATTGTGGGAGTCAGACGTCTGAAATGTCTGCCACTTATTGATCCTGCTTACGGACATCTGATTCGTTCGTGACCGCGGACGAAGAATATTCTGTGGCGGGCGCGCCGAGCAGGCCTCAAAACTTGCCACATCGAGCAGATGACATGCGCGAATTGTTCCCGAGGACGGCCGTCATTAAACTCTAATTGGCTCCTGCTGGTGGGCTATATCCCAATCCACCTGTAACGCTGCGGAGGGGCTGCATACTGCCTCATTATCACGATCCATGGCACTCTACACGTTGTCATCAGCCTTGCAGAGTCCGGCCAACTAATCCTGAGACAACACCAGATTTATCTCAATGCCCCAGACCATAAACCAAAGGAGAGCTACACGGCCTGAAGTGGCACGACAATGCTCAGTTGGTCCTAATCTATGTTCTCCTAATGTGGACCCCTGTCGATAAACAAAGGGTGCGCTTCCGGCCTTGTGATGGACCTAATATGAACCGCCGAGTGCGCTATTCTACAGATTCATCCACTCTACAACCCCTGAGAGCGTTCAAAGTGTTCAGCACTGTTGCAGAGATCCCCTATAACTGTGGAAAGATACCGGATATGGTGCCGACATTGTTTTTAAATTAGCCTTGTGGACCAGACAGAACACCAGTAAGTCAACATGAGTTACTCACCACCTGGAGATCGCCTACTCTGGCTACTGCTTATCAACGACTTACACGTAAATAGGACATGTGAAATCTACCGAGTTGACATCGATTTCAACCGAAAATGGTATGACAGCCAAGAAAACAGTTTCTCCTATCCGTGGTCGATCGTGAAGAGTACTGCGACATTGAGGGCATCTAATGCGTCAGGACAATACGCTGAAGCACCAGAGGTGGTAGAGTTAGTTACAGGTTCCGTGATCAACCACGAAGATCCAACAAATACCAATATGTGTCTCTGCGTACGCAGAGTTCGCAACAATCCACATAACGACGGCCAAGACAGGTGTTAAAAGATATGGATAAAGTTGACGTCGCGTACCATAAAAGATACCAGGACCTTGAATGGCTCCAATGGTATAGAAAGTTGATATCATCATGCAATCCAGAGTCTAGCTCATAGGCCTGATTGAAGAAAAACGATTAGAATTGGCAAAGCTCGGGTCCATGGGGAAAGAGTTCCACTTTGAAGACGTACCGATATGGTGCCCTTATTACATTTAAATAAGCCTTATAGGCCAGCCGGAACACTTATGAGTGACCAGAATGGGGAAAGACGTCGGGCTAGTATTCAGTGAAAATCCTCAAACCCGTGAGCCGCGGCGACGAAGGTCAGTGGTAAAGCTGCGTAGCCGTGCAACGGCTCGGTGCAATGGCAAGACAGCCATTCTTTTCGCAGCTCCGCTCAGCAAAACCTGGCAATCGAATTTGCTTTCCATGTAGTAAGGCGAAATTACCTGGGTTCTTTGGATTCTTGAAGTTTGATCTCCTGAAAACACGCACACACACATATACATCATCTCGACCTTGATCATGTACACCTCGATCGTGTGCACTTCGATTATATCTTTATCTGGATTATGTGTATGTTGTAAAATAGTGGTATTGACTGCTGAAAATATCTTATTAGTTAGATTAGCATCTTCATAACATGCTTCGGAGTTGAATGTTGGCGGGAAAAGCCGCGTCTATTGCGGGATCAGAATCAATTACGCTAGCTCACTAGCTTCATTTTGTGCATAACTTCGACTTTGCTCATCGTTGGCTGGATAATCAAGGGTTTTAGACCTTTGCATATGACATTCTCCTCCCAGGATTCTGTTACATGAGATTGATTGGGTGGCGGAAAATTCCCAGCAGCCATCACCTATTTCTGACGATCCATCTGCTTCTGCGCGCACAAGGGCGCAGCCTCAAAGCTCCCGTCACACGTAAGCCTATTGCCTCAGTGACTAGTTCTCGGGCTCCGAACGCACCCACATGAAGTTAGGCTTCACCCAGCAAGTTCAAGCCTCCTTACCACAACTACAACACCCTTTCATCTCCGACGGATACCGTGACGCTAAATGGGGTCTTTGAAACCATACCCGCTGATCTGCACCAAATAAATCGACTAATCAATAACTGTTTTGACATGTAATTTTATTGACATTATAAGTTTGTATCCAAAAAAAAAACAAGTTGATTAGGAATGATCAGGTCTCTGTCACGCTATTCACCGAACGCGCCTGGGTCCTGTAATTCGGTCTCAGACTCATCCCTGTAAACCTAAAAAAAACCACGATGAACCGGATACGTGGTCTGACTTGAATAAATTTCCAGTTGCAGTCAAGGGTGTTATGGATTCATTGCCGGTATGCTGAATGCCTATAAGAGTCTCCTGGGTCCGGTGACTATACATTCTTGAAGCGCACTTGATAGCGTTCTCATAATTTAGAGATGCAAGCATGTTTGCTTGTCGCGCCTTGGATATTGACAGAATTCTCGGGCGTGCAGGCTCAGCTGTGCAAGTCTTTTCCTATCCTACTTCATGCTCCTACATCATAGTACAGAACAGGAGAACGTTTGCCATGTAATATAGAGCACCCATCTATCGTGCTAGTTTTTCTGTTATCGTAGTACGCAAGGGCAAGCATCAGGCTCGTGCGGTATCACGCCCTCATGTTATGTAACCCTCAATCGTTCGATTGAAGGCAGGCAGTTCTGGCGTGGGACGGTAGTAAAAGACTTTGATAACGGAAATTAAAAATATGCAAAGTCTCAAGAGAGAGTTTTAGAAAGAGATTACACGGCAACCCCTTGGCGAAATAGTAAGAAGATAAGCCATTCGTCTATGGAATATCGTGTGTAGAGTCCTTCTTGCGTCCCACCGACTAAATAAATCCTGCCACACCAACAGTTCTCCTCCCAACGAGCATCTCAAATATCAGCAGCGGATCAGCCTCATATGTTCATTACCAAGCCAAGGAACCGCAGATTTATGCTGTTTGTCTTGTTAATGAATACTGTATATCTGTTACGGAACTACACCATCCTGTCTTTTGTAAGATTAGGAGTTTTAAAATACAAGGGTATCTGCGATTGTCTCCATAGACGTCCATAGTCTCCATAACTTACCTATCCGAGTTAGCTGGATTGTCTTAGCTAAAGTATCATGAGCTCAAGGATGAGGATGGTGTCCAAGCCTCCGAACTAATACCTCTTGCGCCTTCACGGTGTCGCCCAGTATTGAGCTGAGTCTCAGCAGTAAAAGTTGGTTCGTCTAAGCTCTTGAGTCGTGTCGAAGATAGGCATCTTTTCAGAAGAGACAAATACCGGTCGCGGTCTCAGCAGTCTTATGTTACGGTCCTATGCTAGTCTCTCATTGATCTTTTCGGATTCTCAATGGTTAAATTTTTTAGTATTACTATTCAACTTAAATTTGCTATTATATATTCAACTACCAACGCGAAGATTTAAACGGTTGGGCGCATGGCTCAGTGGTAGAGCGCCCGCTTTGCATTATGTTTGCGGGAGGTCCGGATTTCGATCATCCGTGCGTCCAATTTTTTGGCTCCTTGGAGGAATGGCGTAGAAGGCATCCAGGACACTCTTTTTTGTTTTGGCCTAGTAGTCGAGGCTGGAAGTTGTTGAAGGGAGAAGTGCATCGCAAAAAGGAGTTGTGAATGCCAAGAAACCAAGATGAGCGTGCGGCTGACCCTGGGAATTGGGGGCTCTTGGGGGCAGCTTCATGTGCCACACGTCTGTCTAAAGAACCATGAGCTTGATTCGTCCTAAAGAAATTCCACATCTCAATTTTGTATTAGTATCATCATTTGTTATTTTTGCTCTTTCTGGTCTTGCCAGAGCTTCACTTGGCGATAGGTTACCGGATTTCAAGGATTGTGTGCAGGTACTTTCTTACCATCTCGGTCTGCGGAGACGCAAGCTCAGAGTCTTCTTAGATATGCATCGTTTCCAATTGCAGAGATGGC
The DNA here is from genome assembly GCA_021030915.1 of Astrothelium macrocarpum. Classification (NCBI taxonomy): domain Eukaryota; kingdom Fungi; phylum Ascomycota; class Dothideomycetes; order Trypetheliales; family Trypetheliaceae; genus Astrothelium; species Astrothelium macrocarpum. The sequence goes on from JAGEMR010000184.1 coordinate 23,090, forward strand.
AATGCAAACATCCGTACGTGTGTAAACAGCATGTGCGCTATGTCAGTCACTTACAAGCAAGGCAGCTCTTCAACGACGACTACTTTTCTGGGACTGTCCCTCTGAGTGCGACTACACTTGTCAACATGTCATAACTGACAGTCGTTTGGCCCGTGAGCCAGAGTACATAGCACCTATCCTTCAATTCCATGGTAAATGGCCCTTCCATCGCTTTCTGGGCATGCAAGAGCCATTCTCTGTCCTCTTCTCCCTTTTCAACTTTCTCGCCCACGACTACGGCCTCCACAAGCTTGGTGAAAAGATTCCAAAGGAATATCCATTGAGAAAATATTACATGGGTTTTGGCTATTTCGGGCTTGCTAGCTGGATCTTTAGCATGATCTTTCATACAAGGGACTTCGGTCTGACTGAGAAGTTGGACTATTTTGCTGCCGGGGCAAGCGTCTTATACGGATTGTATTTCGCCCCTATCCGAGTTTTCCGTCTTGACAAAGACGATCGCCCAGAGAAAGCGAGTGTGGTGCGCGTATGGACGGCATTGTGTTTGATTGCCTACCTGGCCCACATATCATATCTATCATTTTGGAGGTTCGATTACACATACAACATGACGGCCAACGTGGTGGTTGGGATTCTGCAAAATATTCTGTGGAGCGCCTTCAGTATATATCGATATCGAAAATTGAAGAGACAATGGGCAGCGTGGCCTGGGCTGATTGTGGCTTGGATTGTGCTCGCCATGAGTCTGGAACTCTTGGATTTTCCACCATGGGGTGGAATGGTGGACGCGCATGCTTTGTGGCACCTTGCAACAGTGGGACCGACGATATGGTGGTACAGGTAAGGTTCGTCTATTGAGCAGGTAGTCGCTGCATACTAATGAAAATTTAGCTTTCTGATCAAAGATGCCCAGGAGGATATGCAAGGCACGCACCTCAAAGCTTAGACACTTGTAGGAATACCTGCCCGATAGAGTTTTCAATACAAATAGTATTTTATACAAGCAACATTCGGAGATTCTGTGTGTACAACTTATACCGTGTCAACGATATCCATCGATCCCTCTTTCTCTATTACTGTATCGATTCGAAGCTGACCTGCATGACCATCAAGTATCAAGAAGAATTTTGGAATCAATTAAGGTCGTCTTCCATTCATTTACACGCATATGCAGAGTGCCCCCCAAGATAATCGATCGCAAACAATGTCGCGTCAATACAAACGCGTACCTGTTGTACATCACTTTTACCATCAATACTCACTTAATCGCCCCAAGCAACCCTCCTAAAAGGTTTTTGCCTGATCTTGCCTTCCAAACTTTTCAGCCTCTACACACGATTCTCATCATACTCAGACGATCGGTCAAATTCTCTCGAAACATCAGTCAATCCTTTTAACCCCAATCTGCAACCATGGCAATCCCCAATGGAATCGCTGTGAGTGCCAACAACGAACAAGCCCTCCTCGCCCAACAACAAGCCCTCTTCAGCACTTTAACCATCGGGGTCATCTCCACGATGGTAAGCCGAGGCGACATGTCTGACGCGCGCCTCGACATCCTCATAAGGGTCGGCAACTGGAGCCATAGATGCTTGAATGCCTTGATGAGAAGGCCCCAAGACCTCCAAATGTTCAACGAGCTATATAATGCCCGCATGTATGAGCTCATCAGAGACGCACACGCCTTGAGCGCGCTTGAACATGCCGCTCAGGGGCAGCAGGCGGGAGAGGGGGCGAATGGAGTGGAGGAGGTAGTGGAGGAGGAGATGGAAGAAGAAGTGGAGGAGGAAGATGAGGAAGAGGAGATGGAGGGGGAGCAAGAGGAGGAGGAGCAAGAGGAGGAGGAGGGTGGGATGGACCAGCTATTGGCGGTCCTGCGTGAAATGGGGGTAGGCTTAAATCATTGAGATGTACAGAGCTGGTGGCCCCCAGCTGAATTGATACGGTTGCAAGCACTTGATAGCTAGATTTCCTTTTGACTTCAATTCAACCAGTCATACACAAACTGGGGAGAACCCCTAACAAAATTGTTCGCGATAGTGCTTCTGGCTTGAACTGCAAAAAGTGTATCGTGAATTCTGCAGCTTTCACCTCTCGGGGACCGCCCCATGATGACATCTCGTTTTGCTTTGCGCGTGGATTGGCAAAAGATAAAACTTACCGTGGATCTCGCACTTTCCGAATCTTGGGGAGCCCCCAATGATAACACCTGGTTTTACATTACGCATACACTTCAAAGAGGTAAAATTAGACGGACAATGTCAATCCATGATTGTGATTTCACTTAGCAGTCAAGCCTATCGCTCGCTCTGCCCTAGTCGATGCAGTAAATCGCCCCACGCCCCATGCAAGCGATCAAAGTAGCTAGCTACCTACCTACAAAAAATACACAGTTTCCGGCCGCGGATCCCCTCTCGCAGCCCCCCCCGTTTCGAATCGCAGAATTAGCAAGTGAATTGGAAACCCCCCCTCCCCTAGGCAAAGCTCCCCACTAATCATCATCACCACACACACACTCAATGCCCCATACCATACCATGGACCATATCAAGCCCATACCCGTACATCATCAATACCCCTGACTCCCAATCGGCGCAAACGCTGGCCTCCCCCCCGCTAGCCCCGAACTCGACTGCACAGGGCTCGCAATCGGGCCCAGGCCAGCCGCACCCGCACCCGTCGCACCAGCACCGACGCCACCGCCGACAGCCTGCGCGCCGCCATGATGCGCGCCACCGACAGGCTGATGCGGCAGCGGCAACTCGTTGTCGAACCGCACCAACACGCGGTCGCCATCTGCGCGTGTATGGAAGCTGCCGCCGCCGTTCTGCGCGTCGCCGAGGGTGTCGAGGATGTCGACGACGTCGGCGCGGGAGACGTGGGCGGGCGGGGGGAGGCCGTTGTTCAGCGCGGCCAGGATGTCCGCGAGGTCGTGGTAGCCGGAGGAGGAGGAGTCGCCGCCGCTGCTGGCCGAGGCGGAGGAGAGGGCGCGGCAGATGCGGCAGACGCTGACGCGCAGCTGGCGGAGGCGGTCGCGCGGGTTTTGGAGGGGGGGCGCGGGGCCCGGACCCGGGAGGCCGATGGTGCCGAAGGTGGAGGGGGTGGGGTTGGTGGAGCTGGCGGACCAGAGGTTGTTGGGGTTGGGCGAGGAGGCCCAGGATGGGGTGGTGACGTTGGAGTGTGGGGGGAAGCCGGGTGCGGAGTGTTGCCAGTTGTTGGTGGTGGACATGCTGGGAAGGCCGTTCAGGCTGGCGAAGCTGTGTGTGCTGGAGGCACTGACGAGGGGGGCGATGCCGCCAAAGGTACCTGGAGTATGGTTGGGTGGTGGGGGCGCGCCAAAGGCGAGGTTGGCGGTGCGGGCGTCGGGGTTGGTGAGGTTGAGGGTGTCGTCTTCGTCGCCGCCGAGGGAGGCGCTGCCCATTTTTTGGGCTATTTCGTCGACAGACTCGTCAAAGTATTGCGGAAGGGGGCGTTCGAGATCGTGGGGTTTGGTGCTTGAAGGTCGCTGAACGGGACCAGGTCGATGACCTGGGGCAAATGCGTTGGCACCGTCGAGTGGGCTCTTGTCGATGCTGGCAGAACTTGTCCTCGAATGTCCTGGTGGACCTATGGGAGCAGCAGCACTTGTGGGTGGAGGAAATTGATTAGGGAAGCCAGTAATTGGTTGTCCCAATCCTGGTGGGGTATCTATTGGAGGTCCGCGCCCGAACGGAGGCATGCCAGGAGCACCCATACCTGGAGGATGTCCTCGCAAGCTCCCACTGCCAAGGGGAAAAGGTTGGAATGAACTGGTTTGCTGGGGAAAAGGTTGGTGCATGTGTTGCGGAGGGTAGGCCATTGATGGACGCTGGTTTGGAATAGGCATTCCAGGAGGCTGAGAGCCGCCAAAAGGGCTCATTGGAAATGGTTGACCGAATGGACTGATGTGAGTTGGATCTTGATTGAGAGGCTGGATTGGGGAATTTGGTTGCGTTCGACCACTCGGCGGTCCATTACCAGCTACTGAGTTTTGCTTGGTGAGGATCGTCTTCGGCATCGCTGTCGATTGAATTGAAGCATTTGCAGGTTGTGATACTGTATTGATGGGACTCCCTAACCTGGGTGGACCCCCTGCGTTGATCGAGCCCGGCGGTGGGTTTCCAGGAGATGAGCCATGAGAGACGGGTTGAGAGACTTGTCGCTGTCTTCCAGCAGGCGTCGGGGCTTTAGGCAAAGCTGGAGCAATTTGTGGAGATCCACGAAGACCGGGTGGTGCGGCAATGTTTGACTGTTGCGAGGGTCGTTTTTGAATCGTCGGCGCTTGAGGTTGAGCGGATTTTGTAGCTATTAATGGTGCTGCCGCTACCGCCGCGGCCACCGCTTCTTTCTCCGCCTTCAATTTTGCATCCCGCTCCTTTTTCTCCTTCTCCTCTTGAGCATTTCGCTCTTTGACTTCTCGTTCCTTGGCCTCTCGCTCCCTAGCCTCCTGTTCTTCACGCTGCTTTCGCTTAGCTTCTTCTTTTGCTTTCTTTTCAGCCTTTTGCTCTCGGGCTTTACGTTCGGCTTCTTGCTGTCGTTCGCGCTCCTCTTGTTGACGCTTTAATCGCTCAGCCTCCTTTCTCTGTTTTTCCCCTTCCTGAGCCTTACGCTCCGCCTCTTTCTTCTTGCGCTGCTCTTCCTTTTTCTTCCGCTGCTCTTCTTGTCTTTTCTCTTCGGCAGCTTTGGCAGCAGCTTCTTCTTGGGCCTTTTCAGCCTCCTTCTTCGCTTTCTCCTCGGCCTTTGCTTGCTTTTGAAGGTCCTTTTTGGCCTTCTTCTTCTGAGCATCACGTGCTTTCTTGGCTTTTCGCTCTTCTGCACGCCGCTCCTCTTCCTCCTGCTCTTGAAGTAGCATTTCGGCCTTTTCCTTTGCTACCTTTTCCCTATACGCTGTGAGAACTCGCTGCTCAAACATCCGGGCGGCAAAAATTTGGAACATGCGCCGACCTTCCTCCATGCGCTGCTCCTCGGTCATGGACTCCTATAAATGGTCAGCAACGCTTGCAATGGCCCACAAAAACCACAAACCATCTCATCATCGTCCTCTTCATAGTCCTCCTGACTATCGTACTCATCTTCGTCATCATCCTCGAAATCATCATCGTCAGGAGGATGATTGCTGTAAGAGTGCTGAGATTGGCCCAAACCAGAAGCAGCATACTGCGCTTCTTCCTCGCGCGCCATGCGGCGTTCAGCAAGTTGTTCCATCATTTCAATGAATTTCTTGCCATCGTTTTGAAGTAGGTCGTCGGCAACGGTTAATATGCCGCCTATGAAAAGGTTGAGCTATGTACGGCAAGATTTCTTAGGAAACAAACCTTTCACAGTGAGACTCTGCCCAAAGGTGAAAAAGTCTGCAGCTGCACCCCTCGGGATGTCTTCAGCATCCTCGTCACTATATTCTTCCTCACTCTCGTCTCCACTGTAAATCTCATCGTCTTCGAACTCCTCCTCAGCCGACTCGATTCCATCCTGACTCACCTCTTGTAAACGCTTCCTATTTGTGGAAGGATGATAATCTTGATCTGTTGTTGTCATGTGACCCATCGGATGAGCATAACTTCTAGGGGGAGGTAGCATTGACATTCCTGGTCCAAGCGATTGTTGACGGTTCGCATAGCTTTCCAATTCATCGTAATACGCATCATAGAGAACCTCCAATTCTTCTTCGATGGCAGTGCGCTTGCGTCCGCATACCGTACAGCTGCATGAATGTTTCTGTTGTTCCTTCATTTTGGCGAGGACAGTCTGCTTCTCAATCTTCACTAGGCCCTTCCTATCTTTTTCATTCAGAGACAGCCAGAACTCTTTGATACGCTCGCGCTCTTCTGCCATAGACGTGTTCCATATAGACGAATTTTTGGAAGTGCTCTTGATTGTTCGGAGAGCGTCGTTGGAAAGGGTGGGGGGTTGCGCGGGTGGAGCTGGTATGTGTGAAGATGGAACAGTATTTGGGACGGGCACCGAGTTTTCCCATGGTGCAGAGTGATTGTTCTTGGTGCGCTTCTTCTTCTTGGACTTTTTACCAGTAGAGGACTGTTGATGACCAGTTTCAAGTGGGTATCCATTTGCATCAACACGACCAGCATCATCCATGTAACCAGCTTCATTCGGGTCAAATTCTAGGTCTTCCGAGTCAAAGTCCCCATCGCCGTAGTCAAGCTCCGGATGAGAAGCTTCGTGCGGAGTTTTGGAGTGATTCAGCGTGCTGTGACCCTGTGGTACATGGCCATTCCTGGCGGCAGCGTCCAGCGCGTGTGGTTGTTGGGATCGCTCGGCTGCTTGCTTGGCGGCTTGCTTCTCTCTTCGCTTCTGTTTCTTGCGGTTGACGGACGGGGCAGCAGCATGCATGACGCCGTTGCTTGCAGCGACATTTGGAGGAGCTTGGCCGGCGGCACCTTTTGTGCTTTGTGCCATGGTTACGTGAGCGGGGTGTTTGGGTGGGAGTGGCGGAAAAAATGGTTATTCTGAGGCTGAAGTTAGCAAGTGCCTGACCTGATCAGACCCTGCAGGAACGCTGGCAGAGGACGGAGAGTGGGCGATGGAAGCAGCAGCGCGAGCCGCTGGTGAGACCCGAGTTCCCTTCAGAGAGAGCCCCTCCACGAACGACGTACCGACTGAGGTCCACGACAACACAGTCTCGGCGGATGTCATAGAGGTGAGCAGAAGCAGCTGGAGCCAGGCCCGGGACCAGCGGTGGCAGATGGTAGGGTGTGAGAGAGGGCGGCTTGTTCTTTGGATCGAATGCAGGGCAAGGCCTTCATAGCAAGAAGTGACATCGAAGGTGTCGCTCCGAGCCCGGAGAATCGGCAGTTTCTACCGAGCTTCCGCCGCTGCCTTTGCATCACGCTGAGCTGCCCGTTGCCCATCACCACCCATTCCCCCATTTCCCCCCGCCGCCTATACGTATCTCGCCCATTCTCTTTCGTTTCTGGGGCGAGGCTCCGCGCTCTTTGCCGCTTGCTTCTCACCCACCCTCTTGGTGCTCACCAATTGCCTAGGACACCGGCAGGACCTGGTCAGGCTACAACAAGAAGACTCTACGTACGTACCTTTTTGAATATTTCCAATTCTGTCGTTGCTCAATTCAAACTCCGTGCTGAGATTTCAGTTTCTCCTTCCGCTTGTCCGCCATTGTGGGTTTGTACAGCCTCTCGACAAGACCAACCGACTGGCCCAACTCCTCCAAATACGATCGGCGACCTGGGACGAGACACGCCTTACCATCCATCAGGATACTGATACTGGGCTCTTTGGATTATTTTCGACATCTGGACATTCCTGACGGCTCCTTTTGACTGGGCCATTCGTTTGGACCCTCACTGTGATCGCCTCCCTTTTGACCTGGTGGGAGACAGCCGTAATGGCACAACAAGAGCAAAGCGTGATGAGAAGGTGAGCCTGGACATTTTTGAAGTTCTACACAATATGTGCGGTCATTTCTACACTCGTCGCTCTGTTTCTAGTATTCTTCTAGCTCATATACGGCGTGAAGTGATTAGATATCACGAAAGGAGCCAATGCTGGTGACGCAATCCCAGTGTCTCAATGATTCCTGACCGTGAATTGACAATCTTTGGTGCCCGCCTTCCCTTTTTTTCATCATAATCCTGCCGGACATGGAAGTAGTTATCTAAGGTTTATTGGCATCAAAGGGTGGCCGGAATGTTTCATGAAGCGAAGGCCCCTGGATCTTGGCTTTGCCTGGCAGGATTAGATGCAAACCACCCCAAATAGCCCAATCACAGGGTTCATCCCTCGTGCATCTGCCAGACCTTACAGCGAACGCTTCAAATTCGTCCTGCCGAGCATGAATGACCCTTCTTTGCTATGCGGCTAACCTTCATTATCTGGACTTTTTATTTGAGTTTTCCTTACCTGTCCACCATGACTATCCACTCTGTTTTCTATCATGCCCTCCTCACAAAACTTTGCTAATGCCAATTTCATTCGCAGGAAGTTGGTGATAATTGGTGACGGTGCTTGTGGGAAGACGAGTTTGCTCAGCGTCTTTACATTAGGTTACTTTCCCACGGTATGATTTATTCAGGTCGCTCATACCGTCCTCCTCTAACGTTCCGCTCAGCGATATGTCCCAACCGTCTTTGAAAATTACGTGACAGATTGCCGAGTCGACGGCAAGTCAGTTCAACTCGCCCTGTGGGATACCGCCGGGCAAGAAGACTATGAGCGGTTACGGCCACTAGCTTACTCCAAGGCTCACGTTATTCTTATTGGCTTCGCTATTGATACACCCGACTCTCTCGAGAACGTCAAACACAAATGGGCTGAAGAGGCCCGAGAACGTTGTCCTGGCGTACCAATCATTCTCGTAGGACTGAAAAAAGATCTTCGAGAAGATCCGCTCGCACAAGAGGAAATGCGTAAGAAGAGCTTGAAATTCACTACCACCAAGGCTGGAAATGACATGAAGGAAGAAATCGGTGCTCGTAAATACCTCGAGTGTTCGAGCTTGACAGGTGATGGAGTGGATGATGTCTTTGAGGCCGCAACAAGAGCAGCGCTGCTGAGTGTAGATAAGTCAGAAGGCAGTGGCTGCTGCATCATCTTATGAGTCAATCTTAGCCAAGTGTGATCACATTGGGGCGGCGGCTAGTCGTGATTTTGCATTGCTAGGAGTACGTACGAAAAGGGTTTGGGTTGTAAATCGGTGTTGATGGAGGACAATGGGGAATGTTGGTATTTCAAAAGCTTACTGGTCTAGCTGAAGCACCGGCGTTTAGATCTGAAGCATGCGACGGAAGCGTGATTAATCGCGGTCTTTGACGAAATTTGTTAAACTGATTTTCTAGTAGATAGCAGGCTTTTCTTTTATAGAATCTTTGCACTTTCATACTTTGACCGACACTTTGGTAAAAATCATCAAGGAATGAGGAGCAAGTAGCTCGGATTAATTCTGTAGTATATAGGTTGCTTCAAAATCATTTGCTAACACATATGATCATAGGAACGTGAAAGCACTCGATCCCGTCCGCTCTCGATACGTTAAGCACGTTGCCGCTTCGTCAGTAGTTGCGTGGGTGACCAGCAGCGAATACGAGGTATCGTATGTTTTGCTTTTGCTACCATAATTTTCCCACCTCAATCAAAGACCAAAAATGAGACGATACTTTTTATGTATTCTAGTACGACACGTCTTAGATTTTCGGATTGAAGGTTCAGTGTTATCTATTTCCTGTGCATTTCTAAAATTGCACATGGATTACGCACTCAGTCACCACAAAAATAATGACGAAGCTCCAGGCATGCTTGAGAATATTTTACATGTAGAAATAAAAAATTAGTGATAGGAGTACGTTTTTCCACATATGTAGCTGGATTTAACTGGCTTATCCTAGCAGATACCAGCAAATACTACCAAAAGTCACTCGTCCGCAGATACCTAATATCGAACGTTGAGACACGCCAATTCTATGGTCTTCTTGGCGAAATTGACGCTCCAAACCGCTCTATGCTTCTGCGGAGGAACATCGAGAATTCTAAAATTACATCCGAGTGTGTCCCTATATTCAAATCAAGATCATAAATCTATAGTCTTGACTCAATGTCCAACTCATCGCTTCCAGCCATGATCCCATCCATCCCTACCTGGCGAGTAAGTTTGTATTCTTGCATACTCAATCGGTACACCCTGCCAAATCCCCTTCTTCTCCATTGCCAATCGATACAATCTCCCCATCTCCTTTCCCGCTTCGGTTTTCCCCGAGCCTCCAATGACGTGCAAGCCATCACTACCCCGAGGTCCTTGCGGTATTGTACCATCTTCATCCGGTGGAGGAGCCTGAGCGATTGTGTATGCTACACCATCTTCTCCCAGGGTGCGCAGGGCCTCGCACGCTCCGCGCATTGATTCATACTGTCGCTCGAGGTCAAGTTCGCGTGCTCGTCTCAGTTTCGATAGGTGAGAATGCCATGCCCGGTGGATAGTCCAATGTCGGAGGTAGCGGTGACGGGAGAAGCGAAGGGGACGGGGTGTTTCTGGATGAGCCATGTGATATTTGATATATTCTGACGAATCGCCAGTCAGTACTTTAGATAATGACATCTAGGTAACGCCGAAACATTGCCTCAGGAAGGGCTCGGAGACTCAACTGATACGAATATCCTGTGGCTCAGCCTTTTTTTTTCGTTTCTGTAGGCAGGTTGTAGAAGAGAATGGGGATTTTCGAGCCGGAGCTTGCGCACCACCCAGCACGGCTGTTCTTGGTGGAAAGATTTTCTGTGATAACTTGCTGCGAGTGCACAAGGTGTGCGAAGGAGATTGCACAAGGCAATTCAACCTGAAGGGATTCATGGTGTGGGATGTTGGACCTCCTGGCACATTCGTATACAAGCTTGAAGCTCATGTCCGTTTACAATTCACCGCATAAGCACGCTAGGCCTTATCGGGATTATTCATGCGAGAAATGAACGCCCAAAATGACACTCCTATGAACACCCAAAGCCGTGCAGCATTGCCAAATCAATACATTGGAACTTTTCCTTTTCACACTCGTGACTTGCTTTTCGCCACTTATCTTCTTTATCAGACCTTTCCCCGCCAGTTCATATACCAGTCCTATTCGAAAAGTGCTACAACCACATCGATATGGCTTTTGACCAACAAATTTTAGACGCTTCAAAGAAGCACCCCAAGCCTGCTAGGCTTTTCCAATATGGTACAGCAGGCGTAAGTGAGCGCGCATGTAGACACAGATTTTTGACTGACTGGAAACCTCGTAGTTCCGTATGAAGGCGTATGTACCAGCTGAGTAGCCTTGCTGATGCATTTTTCTAATTGTCCATGCTGCTAACGAGATCGACCTCTTGACCAGTGAGTTGCTACCTTCTGTAGTGTTTCGTGTCGGTCTTCTTGCCTCGGTCAGGTCGAGAAAAATGAACGGACAGTCTGTCGGAGTCATGATTACTGCCAGCCACAATCCACCTGAGGATAATGGTGTTAAGCTTGTGGATCCGTACGTAAGTCTTTGGATCAGATCTATTGTAGAGGGTCCGAAACTAATAAATTTACGCGATAGGGTGACATGCTTGAGGTTTGAATCTTTCAACCCTGATCATGCTTGCAGAGCAATCGCTTACTAATCTTCATCAGGCTTCTTGGGAGCCGTATGCTACAGCTTTTGCGAATGCCAAGACAGACGAAGAGCTTGTGGACGAATTCAATAAGCTGCATGCAGACCTTAAAATTAACACTTCGGCACCATCCCGCGTCATCTTTGCCCGTGATACGCGTGCATCTGGACCCACTCTTGTTGATTGCCTCGTCGACGCTCTCAAAGCGACCGATACAGAATATATTGATTACAAGTTGTTGACGACGCCTCAGCTTCATTACCTCGTACGTTGCACCAACACCAAAGGTACGCAGTATGAATATGGCGATGTCAGCGAAATCGGCTATTATGAGAAGCTCTCGACAGCCTTCAAGCAGGCTATGAAAAATGCCAAGTCAAAAGGCGCCGTCACCGTTGACTGCGCAAATGGCGTTGGTGGACCGAAGCTTAGGGAGTTGGTCAAATACCTGCCTTCTCAAACCGAAGGTGGCATCGACATCAAAGTCGTAAATGAAGACGTCCACAAGCCAGATAATCTTAATTATCAGGTATGATCCCATGACAATTTATCAGGTTGCTCACCAAAAGATCCTTAATAACTAAACCGTTGCGACAACCAGTGCGGCGCCGATTTCGTAAAAACGCAACAACGTGCCCCACCGTCTTCCAAAGCTGCTCCGGGTGATCGCTGCGCTTCTCTCGACGGCGATGCCGATCGGATCGTCTACTATTTCGTTGACGAGGATCTTCAGTTCCGTCTTCTCGATGGCGATCGTATCGCCACACTTGCTGCTGTTTTCCTGGGCGAACTGGGCGAAAAATCTGGTCTCGCCTCCAAACTCTCAATCGGTGTCGTACAAACCGCCTATGCTAACGGCGCATCTACTAAGTTTATCAATGAAAATCTCAAGTTACCTATCCAGTGCACACCCACTGGAGTCAAATATCTCCATCACGCGGCGCAACGCTTCGACATTGGCGTCTATTTCGAGGCTAATGGCCACGGCACCGTCCTCTTCTCCGCCGCCGCTCAAAAGGCCATTGCAACTCACGAGCCGCAGTCGCCCTCGCAAGCCGACGCCCTCGCCACACTAACCGCGCTCACCGATCTGATCAACCAAACCGTCGGTGACGCGCTCTCGGATCTTTTACTCGTCGAGGTCATCCTCGCCCACAAGACTTGGGACCTCGACAACTGGAACGCGACCTACACTGACTATCCGAACCGACTCATCCGCGTTGAAGTCGTCGACCGCAACATCTTCAAGACAGAGGATGCGGAGCGACGTCTGACGGAGCCAAAGAACGCGCAGAATCGAATCGATGAATTGGTAGGCAAGTATACAAAGGGCCGCTCGTTTGCAAGGGCAAGCGGGACGGAGGATGCAGTAAGAGTATATGCGGAAGCGGCGACAAGGGCGGAAGCGGATGATTTGGCGCAGAAGGTGGCGACTGTTGTGAAGCAGTGTGGGGGGATGACGCTGATGAAGGATACAAAATGAATGTTATGATAAAAATATGAAAAAATGATGGAGGTGCACTTCGAGAACATATAATCACTACTAAGGTGTGAGCTATCTAGAAGCTCATAGAACTCTAAAAACAAAAACATCTTTTTTCTCTCGCGTTTGATACTACGATAATATCTTTGAAAGAAAAATTTACGCGGTCGGAAACTTCCGAATGTCCCCTGAACGACTCGAGCAATGGGAGTTAGGAGAATGTACGAATGAAGGGCGCTAACCCTATCACACAACACATTTTGATCTCCCGTCGGTTAGAGCAAAACAGATTATCTATTACATGACGATGACGGTTTGCTACATGCCTTTCCTTCGCTAGTGCACCGAAGACATTCCGTAACATCGATACCAGCGAACATACGGGCTTCGAATCCGTGATCGAGGGATTGACAAAATATCCACAAAGCATGTTCAACTCCGCAGACACTTTCGGACTGGATGTGAATGGTCAAGTCATCTCCCGACATTTTGACTTGGACTATAATCCAGTCTACTTCTTGGCAGAGGGCTCTTCAGTGCACGAGAACAACTCATTTCCATCCTCTATTGGGAAAAGATTCAATAGTCCAGAGAGTAATCTGGGATTTCTTCCAGCTAATGGGATTACCTAGATGGAAAGAAGTGGAGCAGTTCCTGGCTCTGTATGACAATTATCACAGAGGACTGTGGGTATTGCAGGTACGTTATGTCAGAGTTAGATTCAGAAGGGGTAGTACATGCATCCGGTAACATGGCACGGAGGTCGGCTTCGCAAAAGCCGCCAAGGAGGATTGAGAATCTGGTGGAGGGGGAGAGGTAAACATGAAAAATCTGACCCATGTTGTTGCTGAACGTCTCTCAACGCGTCAATTCCTGATTGTTGTCGAGCTGATCATTACCACATGCGGTCTAGCCATGTTGCGGAAATTTACATCTGGTCTCCGCATAAGTTGCCTTTTCGACGACACTCAACTTCTTCTAACTTTTCATTGAACACAGGCCCGGCCGAGTCAAGTCGTCAGTCGTACTTCGCGTCCTTTCTCAGATAGGCGCCGGGAAGCCAGAAGCTTTAGAGTCTAAGATAAGGTATAGTTGTGGGGCAATATGGGTAGCTGAAACTCTTGAGATGTGGTTTCTGGAGATTTTCTTGGTCTAAGCGAGTAACTCAAGCCCAAAAAGAGTAATAGATGCAGGAATGCCCTACGCGTGTAACAGTCAAACGTTCGTCATTATGCAGGGAGCCGAATGTCGGTGCGACCCATCGATTTGCAAGACTGCAGTAATGGGCTGACATTTCCAAATGCAGCAGTAACTGCCTCAAAACGTCAGAAGTACACGGCGTTTTGACCTGAACGGTCTTGCGGCTACTCAGATCTCATCTGCTTGGCTTTCTTCACTGCAGTCATCATCACGGCAGTACTGTGTCCTCTCTATTCATATAATCGGCATATTTCGTTATCTGTCTCTCTTCTCTCATAAAACAATCCGCAGTAGCTCTTCAATGCGACACACTAAAAACTGCCTGCGCCGGGGCGATCCGCTGCGTCGATTGTCTATTAAAGTTAAGGTTACAGCTATTGGGATATAATGTGCTCAACTCGATCTACCCTTCGTATTCGGCACACAATTTCCATGGCGTTGGCTTCCGCTATCTAGCTAGTCGCCAGGCGACAATGCAGCTAAAAGTTAGTCTATCTACCACGCGCTTCTTCTTTCCTATGCCGTTTCTCTTCAAACCAAGCCTTGTATGAAGCTGTTGATATGGTTCCACAAGGGTGGATTGACGCTTGGTGTCTAGAGTGTGCTCTTGCCGTCGTTGTTTCTCCGGAGATATTGACATGCTAATGCCGTTGCAGACACCCTGTCTTCGAGTGTGTACAATATCCAAGACGAAGACCCTAAAGCTCGCAGCCCGCGATGTAGGGCGAGCTTTATGGCACGCTCGGCGTGCAGTCCTCAATTAACTCACGCTAAATGCACCATGCTCTTGGCATCTGCAATTGTAGTAGTGACGAATTATTCCTTCTTGCAGCGGAAGACAAAGCTCGGCCCTTTGACCGACGCATTATGTCATAAGTTATGATACCTAAATAGGTTTTGACATCAAAGCTACACTATCAATGATGCTATAGCGCTCTTCGGGATTAACTCGGATCTGGCTCAGTCATCTTTGAAATTTCTGGATCTGGATAGTGAGAATTTAGGCTCACGGTTTCACAAGTTTGATTTTGAAATACCGGATCATCCATAACTGGCATCGAGACCCAGGACTTCAGCTGCTTCGGTTGGGTACGGGCGTATCAAGCATCGTAAGTTCAAAGGACGGCCCAATGGATCCACAGCTGGAAGTATCATGAATCGTCGGCAATGGGTAAAGACTAGCCCGGTCAAGCAGGCTTGGGATATGCCGTATTCCATGATCTACGTCTGAATCAGAAGCGATAGGCAGAATCATTCCGTCGATAACTGCTCGACTAGGTAATGCTTAGCTCAAAAAGTACACACCTACCTTTCGGCAACAAAAAACAGCAAAATTTCCCTAGCGAGGCTCGTCATAAAAACCTTGCAACCCTTGCTTCTGCATATTAGTTATCTTGAAGAAATTCAAGTGGTTATGGATCCAGGACCGAATGTGAAGCACCGGACTGAACTTTCGAGGTTGGTTAAAAACTGGGGATCTGACCCACGCAAGCATTTAAAGCAAACATTCGTGAGGAATACCTCTTGTTTGAGATTCTCAACTTCCCAATTTCGAATAATTCTCAGTATTCTAATCATCAAAAGGAATCAAGATTTCTTATCGTATTCTACCATGGCCTCTACTACAACTGCCAAAATTGAAGCGGTTGATGGAGCTTCAAAATTCCCACCTCATCTCCAGGGCTACGTTGGATCCCTGAAGACTTTTGAACTTCCATCTGCTGTGGAAAACAATGAGAAAAATAAGACAATGGGAATGGAAATGATTGAAGCCTGGCGCAAAGATGGGATCTTTCAAATCCACATGACACCTCAACAAGGGGATCAGCTCCGGGAGTGCTACAAGGTCTCCAAAGAGTTCTTTGCCCTTCCTCGTGACACGAAGGAAAAACACGTTGATGATCAGAGTTTTGCTGGCTATATTGCTTCAGGAGAGGAAGTGACTGCTGGTGTCGCTGACTACTCAGAAGTTTTTACGGTTATCAAAGATCTGCCTACAACTGACCAAAGAGTTGTTGATAAGTGGCCATCACACGGGCCTTGTCCTTGGCCAAACAACACCTATGAAGCTGCTATGAAGGACGTCATGGCTCTCCTCGCAGAGTCTGGTGAGAAACTCTTGAAACTTACTGCTCTTGGCTTGGGTCTCAAGGACATTGACGAGCTTGTTGAGCCCACCAATGATGGATGGCACCATATGCGCGTCTTACGGTTTCCACCGCTTAATCAGACCAATGGTAAAGGCAAGGCTGGACGAGGTATCGGCTCGCATACCGACTACGGGTTCCTGGTCATTGCTAGCCAGGATGATATTGGCGGACTCTTCATTCGTCCACGCGTGGAAGGGGAGAAGGAACCGAAGAATTGGAAGAGTAGCGCTGCCGGCTTCAATGAAGATGATGAGAAATGGATGTTCGTGCCGCCCGTCGAGAACACGTTGACCGTGTTCCCTGGTAAACCTCCCGAATCCGTTGCGTCAGATCTCAGCAGTTTAACATTTTACCAGGTGACATGTTGCAGTTCATCACCAATAATTATCTGCCTTCTACTATTCACAAGGTTGCGCTTAATACGAGTGAACGGTTCGCATTTGCATACTTCCATGAGCCCAACTTCTCCGCAGTCATGAAACCGATGACCAAGTTCTTGGACAAGATCCACTATGGGACGCATTTCACCAAGATGTTTATGCGAAGCTACCCGGAACGCATCACCGCGAAGCGCATCCGTGACGAACATCGCATGTACATTCTCGAAGGGCTGAAGTCTCACTCTATGGCGACTGTCTGACATTCCTTCGTCTCTGAAGATCACCAAGGTTAGCGATCCTTTGGAAGAGCCCAACTACCGCGATTATTGCGTGATGAGATACACGTTGTCTCAACTTTCCAAGCTCGTCAGCTAGTGCTGTGGCTTATGATGAGGATTTCACATGCTAGTTAGGATTATAGGTAGCAATGGCATATGCACATTCATCTCACGACTAGTCGAAAATTGGCTTTGCATAGTCTTGAATCTAATACCTGCAATATAAAAAAAATCATGCGATTTTTCAGGCTGACTAGTGCTTACCTATAGGTAGAACTCGGTATTAGGGTTCGCAGAATAGTCCATGAATCACCAAGATAAAAGCAAAGAAAAGAAAACGTCGTTAGTACGATATCTGAAGTATATTAGATCTGCCGTTTGGGATTTGCTGGCAATCGAATCCAACAAACAGCGACGGTACTTGATGGCTCTTGCAGATCGATTGCCCCCCCCCCCCTTTCACGATCTCCCCGCTACCATTCTTCGAACCGTGTCCTTGTCTGCTGACTAAGGCAAACATCTATCTGATTCTTTCTTTGTGAATAAATAGTCAGCCTTATCTTTGCAAGGTCTGCCGGGACAGAAACTTCGATAGAAAATTAACTTACCGCAGTAACTGTGCTTTGGATTTGTTTGATCGGAATGCCAAGCTTTACCATCCTCCCTGTTGATAGGGAGCTCGAACCACCTGACGTGCCAGAAATGCTGCTACAGTGCAAAAAGGCCAGTGTGCGTGAGGCTACTTCGAAGCATTCTTGACTCCATAGAAGATACCATGCATGGTGTCCAAGAAGTGATGACTGTTTTGCACCAAGCTCGGGTTCACACAGGCGTTGTTTGCAAGTAGCGGCTTGTTGCACACCGCACAGAGCATGCTTTCTGCATCACCTTTCTTATGTCACTAAGTGCATTTCAAAAAGATATATCCGGAAAATTCAAGAATTTAGCTGCGTTCCTTCTTCCAAGCTTTTTCTCTTTCATTGAAATCCCAAGAGAAAGTCGTTCAACAATTACTCCGCGCTTCCATCTATCAAGCGCTGACTTCTGATCAACGTCATCATAAGTTTGACATTACCTCCTAAATTACCACGATGAGTCCAACAACACCCGATGGCAACACTCCTCACGAGACCGATAGAGCTTCGCAGTTATCAAGTTCGACCGAACGCTGCGGACCCGACATTTCACATGGCACACTACCCCTCAGGCGCGAGCAAGAGGTTGCGTTAATCTCTCCCAATGTGCGTGCATGCATTGACGCCAATCGTGCCATGGGACTTAGATGCGAGTACTGTGGGTCTGTGGCGAAGCCCTGGCTTCCTTATCCGCTAGACCAGAGTGGCGGATCACGTTTGGGGGAGATACTTGCTGAGATGAAGCAAGCGAAAGTTGTGATGTATCTCGATAGTCTACCGGGAGAGCGCTCAGAAGACAAAGGGACTGGCAAGAATGAAGAAAACGACAAAGACAAGGGGATCGATAGAGATGCGAATGGGACGAAGTGAAGAAAGCAGTACAGCCGAGTAGCATATAGCACAAAGTGAGGAGTGGATGGAGATAGCAGGAGTAGCAGATGGCAGCATAGTCACAGCTCAGCCTCTACATGTGAAAATACATTGTGATCGTTTCTATAATGAGTGCTGATATTGAATCAAAACAAGTTTTGTAGACCTGGAAGAACACTTATATTTCTCCAATAAAGTGATGTGCTGGGGAATCTGATGCCCATTTCAGCTCCAAATGCCGCTGCTTCAGCTCACCCGGGCCGCCACACCCAGGATCGGAGTACCAAATTAGTTTTTGACAATTCTTATTTGGTAACTACTTTAAGTCATATACAAACTTTGCTTCTTTTTTAAATCTTAAAACACACTCTTTTACACGCGCATCCTGTTGCGCATGATCTATATACCCCTCCGTAGCCGCTTCGATTCTGCTTTGCTACTTGTGCTCTGCCAACCCAACATCCTGTAAGCCTTGCTCGACGTCTAGCCGAAAATATCGCTTCTCGGCGAAGAGACGTGCCCACCGCGCACATCGTGCAATCATTCTTTTCTCCTGTCAGTGGTGAGACACGCCTCCGTTGATCGTGCTTGGCGCGCCTCTCTGCGGCAGCTGTGCCTGTGTCCCAGATTCCCACTCAGAAGGACTCCTGTCACGTTCTCGCTGCCAATGAGTACGTGATCGTGGGTAGAAAATTCAACATCTGGACGGCCAGTGACTGCGCAGTCGCCAACCACACTCTCTACGGCGTACTTTGTGTCGCAAGAAGGCATAAAGGCGTGACGTTGCTGAAACGACGTCTCAAAGCCGAGACCGACGGTGGATTATATGTGTTTCTCTTACGTGGTTCCTCAGCAGTCGCGCACGTCCATTTCATTGACTGCGACGTCTGTTTGGTTCAGTAGGCAGCTCGCCAACACAGTGTGTCGGCAACTCTGCGTGAGTATTGGAGCAGATTTCTTCGATATGGCTTGTATGCAGCTCGTTAAGCTCATTTGAAAGAAGTTCCGCAAAGCGATCGGAACATAGTTCTGAAATTTGGGTGTCCGGCAGCTCCGTTCGCTCGTTTAACCCTCTTGAGATCGATTGCGTAGATGTGGTGCTTTCATTTTGTCTTCCACGTCGACCACCGCAGAAGCACTGTGAAATAGCGATTCCGATGACGGGGAGACACGCGCATATGATGCCCATCGACGTCTCTACCACAGAAAACATGAGAACGAAAGGCGTCGAAAAGTCGAAATAGGGGGTTTGATTGTCGTCGGCCCACTGGATGTTGAAATAGGCGCAGACACCTGATATGAAACATACTCTTCTCTAGGTCAGCCTGGTTCGTGAACCACTAGAGTTGAATGGATTTGACTTTGACTCACAGGAAGCCAAAAACAAATAACAAGGTTATCATTATTATATGTTTGGATGTAAGACTACGGCGCCGAACAAGCAGAATACTTAAGATTAGCAGAGTGATATCCGATGTCAGATTCACTGTTGCATAACTGATTTCGTATGCTTCAAGGCTAAGGCATTTGGTTGAAGAAGAGGAATTCGGTATCCAGTCCCAGTATGTAGAAATCGGCCTGCAAAAATTAATCGCCAACAAAGCTGTGACGAGCATCCAGAGGACCATGATGAGACTGAATATCCGGAGCGCAAAAATGAGTGTTTGCTGCATCGGGAACCGCATATAGAAGAAGACGAAGGAGAGTTTTATTAGAGGGAGCGCAATCGCATAAGCAATTTTGAAGCCGTATACTGCTTTCAACGGATTAAGGACGGTCGAGTAGTTGTACAAATCACCAGGTATAATCCTCATGCCCATGGCTGTAAGGATGGTCATGGCGATGTTCAATAGAAAAGCAGCGAAGATGAACAAATCGTCAGCTCCCCATTTCGATCTGCTAACGTGCCTCAAGAAAAATCGGCCAAGCACAGTAGCACCAGTAAGGCTAAGGAAAACGGCCTGAACAATTTTGTCATAGTAGCTCCAGATTTCCACGTCAAAGCCTGACAATAATGAGTTATACTTTTGGGACATGTTATTTAGAACAAGTTGGTATAGAGAGCATCACTAGTATAGACCCGAGATCGCGTCAATACCTGTAGCGAGATTAGCCAGACTCGTAGTGGCGGCGGATGGATATGGCTATAGTAGGATGAAGGAGCTGAAGGAGCACGAAATCGCAGTGTGAGCGGCGATGGCTCAATTAACTCTCTGTCACATTTCATCTGGGAACAAAGGACTAGAGGCGGATTCCCGTACGATAATGTTCAGCTCGACAGCGGACCGCACCAAGGGAACATCCAGGTGGCATAGCCTCAAGCAATTGTCGAATGAAACACCGTTATGCAGGTGGACTGTTGGTGCAGTGAAACAATCTTGTGAAAGGACTATATATACGTGGTGCTGAGCGTATCAGTTGGGGGCTGATGCTGTGGTCTTTTGGCCCAACGTGATGTGGTGTGCGAGCTCAGCCAGCCGCTTTACAAATAGAGTCAACCACGGTGTCTTGGGACACTTCATGGCGTGGGACATCGGGATCGGGTCAAAATTGGTGAAAAAAGGTCCTTACTCTAGGAGTTTGCGACAGCCCGTGCACCATTTCAGCCCATGCACCACTATCTTCAAATCGGCCCACCAATTTCAAAATTCAATTACTCCTCTAAAACAAAAACTTTTTGCTTCAAATCAAATTATATTATACTCTTAATATATACAAAAAAATTGATTATTAATAGTCTCGTTTAAAATATATTTTCGGTTTGATTGTGCGGCCTGATCTCGTTATGACGGCTGGAACTAATTCCTCTTTATTAACGACTATTTTAACCTCAATAATAACTTTCAATTTCTGAGACTTCTTTATCTTATTCTTTGGCCTCTGATTGGCTGATTTTGATTCGGAAATTAGCTGATTTAAGGTCTCCTGTGTTTTTTTTGCCTCCTTTTCAGCCTTTTTCTCAGCCTCCCTTTCGAGCCTCTTTTGTCGCTTTTTTTCTCTCTCAATTTTCCTTTTCTGAAATTTTCTTTTCTTTTTTTTTTTATTGAATGCTCGTTTTATTAGATTCTGCTATTTAATTATTATTTTTATTTCTATTTCGGCCTATTTTTATTATTGAAATTCAAAAATTCATTATATTTTTAATAATGATATGATTAAAATTTTTGATTCTTCTTTAATTCGAATTTTTTCGAATAAAAATTTATTTCAAAATATTTTATTCATTTGAATATTATTTTTTTTTTTTTTTTCAAAAAATATAATTCGATATTTTAAAATTTTATTTTAAATTATAACGCGTTCAAAATTTTGGAAAAATTTTTGATTAATTAAAAAATTTTTTTTATAAAATATATATTTCTTTTTTTTTTTAATCAAATGATTAAAATTCAATAAAAATTAATGAATTTTTTGAATTATTATTTGATGATTTAAATAAAATCAAATTTAATTAATTAAATATAATAATAAATAAAAATGATATAAAATTTATTCGATTCCAATTATTCATAATATTATTCGAAATGAAAATTATTTAAAAAATAGATCAAAAAAAATTAAAAAAATTCTTTTATGAAATGATGAAATTTCCGTCTATTATATAAATCCAATATTTAAATTATTAAAAATAATATATAATAAAAGATCTGAATAAAAAAATATCTAAAAATTAAAATCAGTATATAATATGAAATAGAAATATAATAATAAGAATTTTATTATTTATATATCAGAATAAAAATTTGAGATTAAAATGATTATTATGACCATTTATTTAGAATAATTTTTAATATCTATTATAATCAATTTTCCATTTCATATTTTTATTGAAAATTTTAATTAATCATTTATACGTAAAATTTTCATTTATAAAATCAGACAATATATTCGTAAAAAAAATTTTATATTTTTTTGATTTAAAATCTTTTAATCAGAAAATAGAAAAATTATCAGATTTTTAATAAATAATAATAAATAATAAATATATGATATTTATATAAATTATTATAATAATTGATATTCATATATAATCATCCGTTTAAATTATTCTTTAAATATAATTTTATTTCAATATTTTTATAAATACGATATATCTAATTTTTTTAATATAATTTTATAAAAAATCCTTTTTATCAATATTATATATATTATTATATATAATATCATATTCATCAATTTTAATTTGAATTTATTCGATATTATTCTATAAAATATAAAAAAAAATAGATTTTTTTATAATTTTAAAATATTTTAAAAATTTCTTTTAATTATTTGCATTTTTTCGAATTAAATCGAAATTTTTAAAAAAAATAGATTTAAATTCTTTATAATATCTTCGAATGAAATAATATATTTAATTATCATCAGATCAAATTCTAATAATATTCGAAATAAATTGATATATTATTATCGGTATAATATAAATACCGAAAATAGAAAATTTATTAATTTTATTAATAAAAATTCTTTTTTATTGATAATTTAATAAATTCTGAATTTCGATATTATTATTTTTTAAATCAATTTAATCCTTTCAACACCGTGATAATATATTATGATTCATATCATATTTTCTGACAGTCTTTCTGAATATAGATATTTTCTGCAATTTCAAATCTTCAAACGCAAATTCAATTGAATTCATATTAATGGATTTATTGAATTTTGAAATAATTGAATTTTTATGTGGATGGTGGTGTACGGGCTGAAATGGTGCACGGGCTGTCGCAAACTCCTAGCCGTTTTCACGTGATCGTGCACCAAACTAGATCGTGCACCACCGTCGCATATAGAACTCTATCTTTTTAAAATTTAATTATTCCATTAATATGATTTCAATTGAATTCGTAATTAAAGATTTGAAATTATAAAAAATATCTATAATTCGATAGATCGTTTAAAAATATGATATTAATTATAATACGTTATCATATCGCTGAAGAGATAAAATTGGATCAAAGACTGATGGAATTGAAATTCGAAATTTATTAAATAATAAATAGTAGAAAATTTTTATTAAAAAAATAAATAAATTTACGATATATAATACGTTTCCAATGATTATAATAATAAAATTATTTATTTTTAATATTATTAATTTCTGATCTGATATAAATTGGATTAATTATTGAATTAAAATCCATTAAAATGAATTGAAATTTTTATATTTCAAAAATTACGATATTAATCGAAATAAAATAAATAATTGGAAAAAATTATTCAAATATTTTGATATTATAATAATCTATTTATTTTTTTATAGAATTTTTAATTAATAATAATAGATTCATTAAAATTAAATGAATATAATATCGATTTATGTAATCAATATAATATTAATGAAAAAGACTTTTTTCAGAATTATATTAAAAAAATAAAATACGTTATATTCCTTTTTATATTATAATAAGGCCGTATTTAAGATATAATCCAGATAGATGACCGTATATAGATTTTAATTATTACGACCATTTATATAAATAATACGTATATTCCTCCAATTATCATTTATAAAAAAATCAGGAATTTTTTCACGGTCTGATTAATGGATTTCGAATCTGATAAATATAAAATCTTTTATATAAATATTGAATCTGGCTTTTCAAATGAAGATTTTGCGTTTGATTGATTTATGAATATTTTTGACTGATATACGCGGCCGAAGACTGGATACGATAGACATTGGAGACTATTCTAGATAGACGGTTATAATAGCCATTTCAATTTTCGATTTCTCTTCTGATATACAGAAAATAAGATCCTAATAGCCATATTTTTATCTCATTCGACGCATAGATTTTAGTCTTTAAACGTGTCTTTATTCAGGCCTCTTACGATATATTATTCACAGTAATTCGAATACTGGATTTATGCGATAGAAAGCAGTTTTAATAGTTCATAAAAGGACTTTTTAGGCTTTTTTTAATCTGTCTTTCAATCAGCCTTCATTGAACATAATATTATGAATGACTGGATTCGAATAAATCTAATATCTTTTACATCAGAAATGATATTCGAATAATTTAAACCGGCGAATAGACTGTCTAATAATGATTCAAAAATTTCAAAAATTTTATCGAAATTTATTCTCTTTTAATAAAAAAAAATAACGCGTCTAATATGCGAACAGAAAATCATATTAAATAAATAATTATTCCGTAATTTTGAATGAATAATTATTAAAAAAAAGATATTCGAATATTATCTGATTTTATTAAAAAAAAAATTAGAGATTCAATTAAAAAGAATATTTTGAGATAAATTTTTATTCGAATAAATATGTATTGAAGGGGAATTTCAGATCTTATTCGTTTCTTCATCCAAAATATAAAAAATCTTCGAATTTCAATAATAAAAAAAGGCCAATATAGAAATTGAAATAATAATTAAATAAGAATTAACGATAAACCGAATTCTAAATAAGAAATATAAATAACGAGAATTTCAGAAATGAAAGAATGAAAGAAAAAAAAAGCGACAGAAGAGATTTAAAAAGAAGATTCAAAAGAAGATTGAAAAGGAGGCCAGAAAAATCCAATAAAAAATTTCCAAAAAAACAAAACCGGATCTAAATCGGATAATCAGAAATCAAAGAATAAAAAAAAATAATCTCAGAAATCGAAGGTTATTATTAAAATTGAAATAATTATTAATAAGAAAGAAATAATTAAAACCGTCACAACACGTTCAGACCGTATAATTAAATCAATTAAATATTTTGAACAGAATAAATAATAGCCAGATTTTTTTGTATAAATCTTAAAAATAACATAACGTATTCCACAAGCGAGCGGAACATACAAGCGAGTGGAACACGAACACCAAAAAAGCTACCATCTCAATCAAA
>JAGEMR010000185.1:0-47262 GCA_021030915.1 Astrothelium macrocarpum
TCGGATATTCATCCTTATCCATCCAAAAATAGGATTTATCCATCCTAATTCAATTCATTAATTTTTCCGATCCCTGTCTCATAGGATGGACCCCAACAGTAGTAAACGAGAACTTCTTGGGGAAGTTTCTTTAGCGATTCGTTCATAGATTCCGATTGCTCAAAATGGTATAGGACCCTCCCTACGAAGGCTACGGCGATCATATCTCACACAACCGCAGATGAAATTTCTTGTTGTGACCACTGGTGAAGGTACCACATGGCTAATGTAATAGATCTGGGGTCTTCATACTTCTATGAAGCGAAAGGTTGGAATTACAAGTATCTTTCTCCTCGGACTAGCGTAAGTCTCAGTTGGGACGATTGATCATGATATTTGACTCATTTGAATAGAGGTCTTGGGGCCAGCACGGCTCGCATGGTCATGACAATACAAACTTCAAGTCCAAGAAGGGCTGTCGACGACTTGGACGCTTTTCGTGAGTATTCTGGTTCTTGTTTCCAATTCGACTTGGTATTATTGGTACAATTCCAAGTACTAACGTTCTGAACCTCTCCAAGAAAGCAACACCCGATGTACTTATTATATAATCCTCGAGGCTGGTATGAGCCTCCTCGCTGTTAGTCTGCCATCCCTGTGGCACTACGTGTCCGGCGTCACACCGGAGCGAGTTCTACGCAACGTCCGAAACCTTGTATCCATCGGTTCCAGTCGCGGCTCCAAGCAATCCATCAGGTCAGACAGTTTATTCGCTAAAAGGCCCGTGAAAAAAGGCTCGTCACTTGAACAAAGCTTCGAAACCAATTTGTCGGATAAATATCTTGAAGATCGAAGTACCCAACAATTAGCCTATCCAGAAGGAACATGCGTCGAAACGTATGCTGCGAGGAGTTTGTCTGGGCATAGGCACATCGACCTACAGGGTGAATCCGTGGTCCCGGGCATTACAGTGGAGCACACCATTGAGCGCACGGAAGAGCAGGTTTAAGTCGGTAAATTTAGTTTCTGGAAGGCTCTGCACGGATAGAAAACATGATATGTAGAGCTCGAGAGCAGTCCTGTAATAAAGCGGAAAGCTGGGACTATGTCAGTATCATTGATTTTTCTTGCGACACACTTCATATTTTCGTTTCATGGCCTTGGAGCACGAGAATGGCTCGGTTTGTGATGGCTTGCGCGCCTTGGTGATAGACAGCGCTATCTGGGATAAGAGGAAGGGTCTAAAGCTAAAAGCTTGAGAATAAACAAACTCCATCTCGGGACGATAAAGTCACACCAATGTAGTGAGGCAATCCATAATATTTGATACGACTCCTTGCTCTAATGGCCTCATGAACCGGCCTGAACTCGTTAACGGAAGTCGGACACAAGACCGCACCGTGTTGTTACACTCGCAACAGAATGAGATGGCTTTAGAGGTGGAGAGAAGTCTGTGGGCGTATCGATGTATCTTTTCTTGGCACTTGCGGTCTGAGTGGGCGGAACGCTGGGAAGAAAGCGCCAAGCATCTAAAAATGGGGTTCACCACCATCCAATCGGCAAAAATCCGGCTTCCAACCTCACGCGAACCGTGACACGTAGCCGGGATGTTTCGAAACTCCACCCCGCGCGCTTCCTTTGCTGTCAACCAAACAATCCTTGTAGATCAATCTCTGAGAAACAGCACATGGCAACGTTTGAGATCGCACGCGTTTCGAACCTATTACCCGCTCTCTATTCCAGACGCGCTCTGGACCTGGTTCGGTAGGGATCACCTACTGGTGCATCCTTTGGCTTCTGTGGCCACACGCTTGTCCACGAGACCATGTGCCGTTGCAAAGGAAATGCTTTGGAACCCTTGATAGGCTTGTATCAGATCTTCTCTTTGCATGGGCAGGTTTAGCGAAATCCAGACCCTGTTTCGTAAGCTAATTTCACTCTACTACGACTGCACACGGCGGCAGCAAAAGTTTAACAGTCAGGCCCATCCATCCAGTAAATTGTTCTGTGAAGATGTATTTGCTGCAAAGGTTTGGTCGCAGGTATCACGGTCACTTTACCGGTTGTGTGAGGATGGTCCTTTGCGAGACCCACTTCCAAGATTTTCAGATTCCGTTGTCTTCAATAATAATCTGACAATACTACCATTGTCACTCCTTTTCTTTGAACGCCACCTTTGTTCGGCCACATGCTTATCCACGCCGAACAATAACGGTGCAGGCATCGTCATACCTTCTTTGTTGCCATTCACCTATGCTTCTTTGTCAAGATTTCCTTTTTGGCTCACAGCAGGCTTTCACAACTTCTTGAGTCACTGCATAACTTTATAGATATTCAGTCGTCTGCGACGCTTCTATTCCTTTGCACTACTCACGCTTCATCTTCCACTCTTTCTACATTTTCCCATTGCTTGATGATCACGTTCACTACCAGCACATACATTGGCATTTTTTTACAGTGACTTGCAGGATCAAGACACTGGCATCCAAAACAACAGCATCAAAAATGTGTTCAAGATTTACCACCAGCGCCCTTGCGGCTCTCGCAGCGCTCTTTGTCAGTAGCGTCAATGCTCATACATGGAATGAGCAATTTCAAGTCATCGAAAATGGCAAATTTGTTGGCGATTATGGCTATCCGAGAGGCTATTTTGACAAGCATGGTGAGCCAAATGCCAACGAGAGCCAGATCGTCTATCAAATTCCACAAGATCCCAAGGCGTTTGTCGACAATACCGATTACGCATGCCATCCATTCCAGCGAACGCAAAACCAGACTCAGAATTATCCACGCCTACAAGTTTCTCCTGGCGGTTATGTGGCCATGAAATATCTCGAAAATGGTCACGTCACTCAGCCATGGGTCAACCAAGGAAAACCTGAAAAATCAGGTACGGCATTTGTCTACGGCACAACCCAACCTAAAAACGACGAGAAGCTTGTAGACGTGCTTCAGTGGACCGCTGATGGTAGCGGTGGTGACAAGCGAGGGCGTCTCCTTACGGCACAAAATTTCGACGATGGTCGTTGCCATCAAGTCAACCCCAACTCTTGCATTGCTTCAATGCGCATGCAATCCGATCCCGATAACAAAATGGAGCAGTGGTGTGAGACTGATTTACAAGTTCCCACAAACTACACAGCCGGTACCACATTATCGATCTACTGGATCTGGCAGTGGTCTACTTCCGTGAGCTTTGAAAACGGCAAAGACCAATTTTACTCCACCTGCTCCGACTTTGACATTGTCGCTGGGCCCATCAAAGACACGAAGCCCGTCCATACCATCGCTCAACAAGACCCTCAGACCAACGCCGTATCAGGCTGGCAATCTCGCACCGCAGTCGCGGCCACTCCAACTTTGCTCGAGTGGAACTTTGAGAAGAACCAACAAGCCGTCGCAACTCCCATGGTCCGGGTTAAGAACCCCGTGTCCGTCATTCCGCTCGCGGTCCTCGAATCTTCCGCCTGCGCCTCGGCTTCTCAAGCTCCCGCCGCAGCCGCCAGCGCAGTTGGCGCATCGACTGCCTCCACCACTGCCGCTGCTGCGTCAACCGTGATCACACCAACCGCAGCCGTCTCCTCGGCGGTCTACACTGCGCCTGCTGTGTCTGGTCTCACCGCCTCGGGCGTCACCACCATCGTCGTAACCGGCACCGTGACAATCACGCCAGCCACGAACCCAACTTCAGCGTCCTCGACTACTAGCATCACGTCCACGACCTATGCAACTACCATGGTCACCGTGACTGCAGGAGCGAAGGCGAAGCGCGATGGTGTGTCTGAGCCGTCATCAACTGGCAAGTCAACCCCGGTTGCAAAGGAGTATACGTATTTGTTTGCTGACTTGATTGGTCCAGCGTCTTCGAAGCCAACTCAGGCACTGCCGACGCTCGCAAGTGAGTTTCACTACAGGCATGCGAAGTTACACGCACCAGGCGAGCACGGTTCGACGTTTGATCGGAGACATAGCCGTAACTTTGTGAAGCGCGGGGGTTTTGAGACTGCGGAGGATTTGGTTCAACCTCGGGTTGACTGATTCTGCTGTCATGGTAAGTAATATTTCTGTGTTCTTCGTCCATCGGAATTCTTAAGTAGATCTGGCAATGTAATCATCTCCGTGCTGACTCTGATATTAATAGACGCTCTCATTATGCCGTGATGTCCGTTTCACGATAGCTTGACGCTCTCTTCATGTATATCTCTTTATTGTATTCAGCAGGGATAGTTTTGACTTCCCTCTTTTCATTGCATTGCATCTGCCGAGCATTTGAGATGCTCTTGCATACCACGGAGTTCACATTGCATTGGCATCTTTGGGTGGAAGTCTGCTGACGTACAACGAATACCCGGGGCATGGCTTTGGCGCTTTCACTCGTTTGGATATGATTCATTTAGGACACAGTTTTGGATGTGGTACTTTGCACGCTGGATACGATGCCGGATTGGGTTAGGGTGGCGCCAAGATTGGTTAGGCCAAAAGAAATGCATGGGTACACATAGAAACATATATGAAGACATTTTTGAGCATTCATTCCAGGTTCATCGAATTGCAAGCTTGTAGGCGTTTGAATTTCGGAAGCGAAGATAAATCTTTATCCAAGTACAATCGAGTTATAACAGCACGGTTGGGTAACCAAATTACGCTGAGTTCGAGAACCGGAAATGTGACGATTCGGTAGACGTGGATTGCGCGGCGGCCCGCGTCGGTCTCGTGCTCAACGATCCCATGGCGACACGTCGCTGGGAGATCGTTCCGTGGAGAGGTACTAGCTGAATCATAATGTCATAAAGTTGATGGCTGTAGTCTGGAGCTAGAGATTAGTGTGTCCGTAAAGACTTCCAGACACTAAGCGAAGTCAGAAAACTAAAGCAACTACATATGGGTGTTTTCGAGACCTACGGCTAGTGCCAAGCTCTTAAGCTAGAATTCAGTTTAGCCGCAACATCTTGAATTCCCTCATCATCACGAGAAAATTCTGGATTGCGAATAAGAAAAAGATGAATTTGTTCCAAAGCGTTTGCGAGATTCTTATGATCCCTCATGCAGAATCTCTGGGCATATTCTTTGTGAACCGGCGCGATGTGGTGCGACATCTCGAAGAAGTTATGCTCGCTAGAACTTCCAATCAATTCGGCGAAATCAGTTCGGATACCAGTAGTAAGCTGTAGCTACCTCTCTCGTTCAGACAAGGCTTTTAGAAAGTACATTTTATCAGCACTGAGATCTAGAAACGCCAGCGAGTCTGGAAGATGAGGCGGAGCTGCGCCAGGAACATTCTCTAGTAATTTAGGCCAAACGGCACTTTTCTGGAGTGGTTGAGCAAACGTAAATTCCCAATCTATGATCCTAAAAGTACATTATTCTAATTCTTGTTCCTTTACACAGGTAAAATTCCACTCACCCTTTGATATTGTACTCTTGATCGATAATGATGTTATCATTGTGGAGGTCTAGATGAGCTACAGTCCAAGGACTATTGTCGTGCTCTATTACGACGTAGTTTGGAATCATTGACCTCTGAATAAGGTAGTCAATTACAATCTCGGTTTTCTTTTGGCGAATGTTTCGGCGCAGGGCGCGGTCTATGCTTTCGGTTAACCAGACAGTGGTGCTAACAGAAGTTTGCGATGCAGTTCCCTCAGGCACACCTTTTACATGTCATTTTATGATCAGATACCAAGTCAGAGTAGTACATACCATAGAACAAGATCTCCCCATCGTTCGCATTTATGGTCAACATTTGAAGCATGATATCGGCAAGCTGATCAAGGAACTTCCGCCTGGTGGGCACTGATGGCTCCTCCAAACTCCATGGAGGCATCGGAGTACCTTCGATCCAGTCTAAAAGGAGGTACTTCACGCCGACAGGATTATTGCCTATCGATTCGGCATCAAAGAAATAATGAAGGCGAGGTGCGGGCAGGCTAGGCCGGTGAGATTCAATGAACCGTAGTGGCAGCACGCACGTTTCCTTGAAGGGAAAGTCCTGATCAGAGGGAATACGGGCAGCCCATGTCTTTCCTGTAGAGGGAAATTGAATGCGTAAGATCATCCAGCTTCTGCGATATATTGGAGATCCAACAAATTGACACGGCGTTCCATTGGCAAGTGACGAAGCGACCTTAAGGAGTGCATCTCGATTGAGTAGAAATATAATGTCTTGCCAGGCTTCCATACTTATCATCGTTTGAGTTGGGAAAACGGATTATCCTTTGCTAAAGTGTCCCGTAAGAGGGACACAAAAAGATCGTAACAGATATATCGCAAAGAACATGACCTATTTGAAAATATGCATGCTGGTGTAACAGATTGACGTGGAAAATGAAAGCGAATCATTAGAGTTAGGTGACTCATAAGCAAAGACATTCTTTGTCGATTGCTCGCCTACCAACGGTTTGTTACGGGTGTTTAGAAAGGTCACGCTTGTGGATGCCGCATGAGATAGCAAACCAAGGACCAGCGTACCTTATGAAGTCTATGTGGTAAGGGGCCCGTGCGTCTGAGCCCCTGAGACCTTGCCCAGCCACATCCGCCTTCTCTTGTCTTCCTGCTTAGTTTGGATCAACAAAGTAACATCAAGCAAATTCTCTCCATATATCTTAAACTACTTTCCTCACATGATGAGCTGTCAGACTCAAGCCATCCAGGTCCATGATCCTATATGCTCGCCGTAAGGAGACATGTCGAAGCTTCGTATCCATCCATTCTCGATTGCTGCAGCAGTAAGTTCACCGAAATGTGTCGATAGCCAATGGCTCGGTTGGCGAAGAGCGCCTGCTTGAAAGTGTGCAACCAGTCAAGTGGTGTGTAAAATCGCAGAATACGTTTCAGCATGTCCAGAAACAAGTTGTCGGGTGTTAAACAGGTTGTCTTTGGTAGTTTTCCTTGTCGAATGTGTGGTCACCGCGATATCAATGCCTCGTGAGTCCACGTATCGAAGTCATTGTCCAGGAGATGCACATTATATACTTGTAGACACATCTGCATTCCTTATTGCAAAAGCCCGCAATATTCGAGTTCTTAGTACAAACTTCCCAAGATTTGAGCGTTCATCATCATGGAGTCCCTCGTGCTACCGTACAGTACCGAAAGATTCAATACTCTTCCCGATCTTCACAACGCCCAGGAGACTTTTCTATCTAAAGGCAGTATGGGGTTGATTGATCATTCCTTTCAGCCTATGTTTGAGAAGCATGGCCTTGAAACCAAGCTCGGTGTGGGCCTCCTTCATCGTCATTTCGATTTGGAGAGCGGTGAAAAACTCGTTGAATTTAATAACATCTCCATTCCGTGGACCAATCAGCAAGGCGATGACTGTAGTGGAGGTAAAGTTGTTCCCAGCGCTGGGATGATACACGACAGGAAGCTTCTGCCGTACGAGTTCTACTTCTCGCCGCTGGGACGAAGTGTGCCGTTCGACTTCGAAGCAACGCCCGCTTTCCTGAGCGAATTTCTGGACACAGTTAATGTTGTTGGTCTTCAAAACTGTATATGCCTTCTTTTGTTCCCACACGAGGGCTTCTCCGGAGTGCTGGAATTCACAGACGGGCGAGCCAATATCAATCTTACTCCTGACCAAGTATGTGATGCTAATCTTCAATTTGCAAACGAATGTAGATAGCTGACACAGTATTAGGTTCCAGAGAATGGGTGGAACGGCACAACGCAAACAATGTGGTTCTTTGAACCAGAGTACTTGAAGCAGAAACGTGTGTGCAGATGCTCAGGGCCGAGCACCCACATGCATTTTCACGGTCCTTGATGACCTACACAAGTATCTCCGCAGTCTATTTTTCAAAGTTCCAGTGGTCCGAAATTTTTAGAATCTGTTTTCATTTAGAAATTCTAAACCTTTAGTCGAGCAATCTCGCCCTCGTAGATCCCGTATGAGGTCCCCCTAGTAGATACAAGTGCAACTTAATGCCCGAGCACCGCAAACTCCTTCACGCTACTAATGGTATCAATCCTTCACCAAACGCCGATCTCCCACCCCACTCAGTTCACCACCGTTTCCTCTTTCCAGGCAAACCCCAGTTCCCTCATCCCACCGTATCACCCACACCACTCCCACCCTCCTCCCTCCCCGCCGCACCCTCCTCCGCGACCCTCTCCGCCTCCTTCTCCGCCCCCTCGTCCTGCACCACTCGCTCCGCCTCGCCCTCCGCCCTCGCCTCCTCCACCCCCTGCTCCACCACCGCAATCGCACCACCCACCTCCTCCCCGCCTCCGGTCTCAGCCGTTACCCCAGCGCCACCAGCTTCCGCATCCGCACCTTCCACCCGCGCCTCCGCATCCGCCATCTCCACATCGCCTCCCTCCGCAGTAGTAGTATCCACGGCATCGCTCGCTCCTTCCACAGCAGTAGCAGCAGGAGGCGGCGAAGCAGGCGGGGTCGGTCGCGCGACGCCGGCCGTTTCGGCAGGCAGCGTGGCGGTCGCGGACGGATGGACGAGCGCCTCTGCCGTTTCCGGCGCGAGGCCTGGGTCCGCTGCCGCCGCCGCCGTCGCAGGAGCGGCGGTGGTGGTAGTGTCGTCGTCCATGGCGACGTCGCCATCAAGATCTGGCGGTGCTTGCTCAGCGAACGCGGGATTGGACGCTCCAGAAGGCAGGGTAGTCGATGTGGAAGGCAGAATGGGCTCGTGGGGTTGCTCTGATGGAGGTGGGACGGGGCTTGCGCGCTGGGAGGGGGGCGATGCGGGGGCGACGGGCGCGGTGGGGAGGGTGGCGGAGGGGCTGGCGGCCGCGGCGAGGGTCGCGAGGGCGTTGGTGGAGAGATCGGCGTCGTCGTCCGCGGCGTGGCTGCCGTTGGTGGCGG
The DNA here is from genome assembly GCA_021030915.1 of Astrothelium macrocarpum. Taxonomy (NCBI): domain Eukaryota; kingdom Fungi; phylum Ascomycota; class Dothideomycetes; order Trypetheliales; family Trypetheliaceae; genus Astrothelium; species Astrothelium macrocarpum. Next base: position 8,798 of record JAGEMR010000185.1, read on the forward strand.
CGGCGTTGGGGCCAGCGGCGCTACCGGGTTCGGGCGTGCCGATGCCGCTGACGACGCCGCTGTCGGGGATGATGTCGTCTGGGACCGCGTTGGGGTTCTGGTAATCCATGATATTTGGACGGCGGGCTTGGGGTGGTCGACGCACTCCGCCGAAGCGTTCGGCGGCGTGGATGTCTTCTTCTGTGTCGGAGAGTTCGCGGTCGTCTTGGATGATTTGATCCCAGTCTCGTTGCGTGACGCGCACGTCTTTGTTATTGTCTGCGTCGAAATCGTTCATCTCGGCGTCTTGTTCGCCTATGTCGTCACCGCCGGCCATGTCGTGACGAGGGACTTCGGTCATTTGGACTGAAGGAGCGAATGTGGTTCGTTTGAGGTTTTCGATGACTTGATTCTTTATTTTTTCGAGGTATTCGTTGGAGTTGGCATTATCCATATTGGAGGGTTTGACGTCAAGTTCGTAATCCGGGGCAAAGTACTAGAATTTTGTTAGCTCTAGCCACTGAATGATGAAAAGGGCTGACTGCATACCTCGTAGTAGTCGTTGAAGGGAAGTCGGGTGCTCATTTCTTGGTTTACCAGTAGACCCGTCTCATAGGCCCATGTCCGGGCAACGTTTCGCATAGTATATCCACCGCCGCCCAGCACTAGAACGGGAAGATTGAAGCTCTTCACGTACTTGACGCAATTTGCATGCCCTCGCATACTGAGGTTGAAGCAGCCAAGACGATCACCGGACAAACTGTCGCTCCCGCACTGGAGGACGATAGCTTCAGGCCGATACCAGTCCATGACTGCCTTAATAACTGGCTCGAAAATATTCTTGTAACTAGCATCATCAATACCATCACGAAGAGGGAAATTGACAGCGTAGTATTTTCCATTGCCTACACCAATGTCGCGCAATTCACCTGTGCCAGGAAAGTACTCGCCGTACTTATGGAAGGAGACGGTCATGACGCGATCGGTTGTATAAAAGGCTTCTTCGACGCCATCACCGTGATGGACATCAATGTCGATGTATAACACGCGTTGTTTGTACCGGAGAAGCTCGATGATGCCAAGGACAATGTCTGTGTAAAGATATGGTATCAGAGAAAAGAAGCGCAAACCAAAGCAAGTCATTATACGACTTACCGTTGATATAGCAGAAGCCGCTGGCTTCACTCTTCTTTGCGTGGTGAAGACCACCGGCCCAATTCACAGCAACATCACATTTGCCTCTGTTTAACCTGGCTGCTCCTTCCATGCTACCACCCGCTGAGATGCCACAGAATTCGAATAGACCATCGAAGACAGGACAGTCGTCGCCGACGTTGTATTTGGCTTGTTCCTTAACAAATCCTTCCATATTATCAGGAGATACTTTTTGTAGAAAGTCGACATATTCGTCTGTGTGGAATTGTGTCATTTCGTATCTTGAGGCTGGTTTGGCGCGCTGTGAAGCTTGTCAGCCATGATTCGTGTGGATTTGGAATTCGAGAAGAATATGATTTGTAGAGACGAAAGTCTATGCTGAAGTGAGGAGTTAAACAAGGAGGGTAGCGACTGACATAGATTTCCATTCCCTTGTACAAGCCGTAATTCATGATTAAGCTATGGGCCATGCGCACTCGATGAGGCTTCATTGGATGACCAGCAACATAGGCATAATTTCCCACGTCGGAATCGTAAAAGTAGGCGATTTTCTTTCGATTGCGAGAGCCATTGATGACAGGCTCGTCGAGAGGAGGGCCGTAAGTGGCCATGATTAATGAGTTGGAGATTCCGTTGGCGGAGATGAGTCAGATTGAGTATGCGATTGGTCTGAAAACTGAAGGAGTTGTACTCGGTAGAAGAACAAGAGTATACGGCAAGAAAATGGGAGCTTGAGGGAGGAATGACGAGTAGCGGGGATTAGAACGGAAGTACCTGAGCTTGCAGTAGTCGATCTGCGGCGGCGAGATGGCTGGAAAGCGGAAGAGAAAGAAACTCCATCATCACCACCGCCACAACTCACTCACTCCAACCTTCCATCATCTCAAAATCACACTTGCCGATACCTGCGACCATACATACCTTCTCATCGCCGCTGTCCTTATCAGTGTGCCGCGCGCCTTCCTTTCCCCTTTCTGTGTGTTGCGATAGAGTCAGCGGTCCATCATGGACCGATTAAATCGCATGCTGCAGGCCGCTCAAGGCATGGGCCAAGGCATGTCTGGTATGGGAGGCCCTCAAGGTGTACGTTCATCCTCTGTGTAGACCTCTGCTTCCTTCTTACCCTTTTCCTTTCCTCTACCATCTTGCTTCACCATCAACATGCTACCCTTTCCTGGCCACCCTTGGGGAGGCTTTCCTGCCTCGATCCAACGGCCTCGATCTGATGCCATTATTCCACAGGATAGCCCGCTCATCGATAACTCCGAGACCGTATACATATCCTCCCTCGCCCTACTGAAGATGTTACGGCATGGCAGGGCAGGTGTACCTATGGAAGTAATGGGTTTGATGCTGGGAGAGTTTGTCGATGACTACACCGTTCGCGTTGTAGACGTCTTTGCTATGCCTCAAAGCGGTACTGGCGTCTCTGTGGAAGCTGTAGATCCCGTCTTTCAGACCAAAATGATGGACATGCTCCGTCAAACAAACCGGTATTGTCCCTACCTTTCCATCCCAGCTCAACCTCCAACACCTCGTCGCTAATCTACTTTGCACAATAGACAGGAAACGGTGGTTGGCTGGTATCACTCTCACCCTGGCTTTGGCTGTTGGCTCTCTAGTGTCGACATCAACACCCAGCAATCCTTTGAACAACTCACCCCCCGAGCCGTCGCCGTCGTCATCGATCCTATCCAGTCCGTCAAAGGCAAAGTCGTCATTGACGCCTTCCGTCTCATCAACCCGCAAACCCTCATGCTTGGCCAAGAACCACGACAGACCACGTCCAATCTCGGCCACCTCAATAAACCCTCCATCCAAGCGCTCATCCATGGCCTAAATCGGCATTACTACAGCATCGGCATCAATTATCGCAAAACGGGCTTGGAGGAGAATATGTTGATGAATTTACATAAGCACGTGTGGACGGAAGCGCTACAGATGCCGGATTTTGCGGGCGAGGGAGAGAGGAATAAGGAGAGGTTGCAGAAGCTGGTAGGCTTGGCGGAGGGTTATGAGAAGAGGGTGAAGGAGGAGACGGAATTGACAAAGGAGCAGCTGAAGACGAGATATGTTGGAAAGGTGGATCCCAAGAAACGTGAGTGATCCTGATTGACTTTTCCAGTCTGTCGGACTGTATGCTAATATGAACGGATACGCAGATTTGGAAGATGTGGGCCAGGATCTGATAGAAGACAACATCGTTTCGGTCTCAAGGCAAATGATTGATAAGGAGGCATCCGTTCCAAAGGCAGAGGAGAAGCGAAGTGGGCACACCAATGGTAATAGCATGGAAGTTGACAATTAGCTATAGTGTATTATAACTCCTCCGCGAAGAGGCTTTACCAAATCCATCAGCATTCGAAGGAGTCACGTTGCTTCCATAAATCCAACGAATCCTCCGGAATTCTCTAGATTTCCACAATCATGTAGTCAGTTACCGACGCTGAATGTAGTAATACTTTGATTTCGCGCATCACGGATGGTGGTCTAATGCACACCTCGCTATATCGCTATTTGATGGGACGGGTGTACCATGACGTTGTCCTTTTCGTACCAGCTAGGACCGACACGTAACTGCAATGGTCGGGCTTTTACACGAGCTGGTAAGGAGTTTGGATGCTCATGGGAGAGTAGAGTCTTCGCATATTAATGCGGAAAGCATGGCGTCCGCGTTCAATGGCGTAGAACGTTCAAGGTATCGTTAAGACATTTATTATCCCTATTCAGTCGATTTCCGCGAGATGCTGACTCGCAAGTGTTCTATTTGGTCCAAAGTTTATCGAAACTCGAACCTCTCGCTCAAAATTCACTCCTCGACTCATGCGCCAGAACACGTGTGACGCATAATTCGTCACTATCACTATCACATCTATCACATTCACCCTTCTCCTTTCTATTCACCCTTCTCCTTCTTTCTATTCACCCTTCTCCTTCTTTCTATTCATCCTTTTCCTTTTTTCTATTCATTTTTCTTCTTTTTTCTATTCATTCTTCTTCTTTCTATTCACTTTTCTCCTTCTTTCTATTCATTCTTCTTCTTCTTTCTATTCACTCTTCTCCTTCTTTCTATTCACTCTTCTCCTTCTTTTTATTCACTCTTCTTCTTCTTTTTATTCACCCTTCTCCTTCTTTCTATTCATCTTTCTCTCTCCTTCTGTTTACCAATTTTCCTTTATATTCACTCGTCTCTCTTTTCTATTCATTATTCTTCCTCTTGTTTTCTGCAATTCTACTTGCTGCATCGTGGATTTTTTTTGCTACTACCCTCTGTTTTCTCTGAGGAACAATTATTTGAGATCCAGTGAAATAAGAATCAGGTCAAATTTCTAGGTGAGGATAACGAGATACATACTGAGGCCAGTCCATCTCCAAGCCTAAACTCAAGAAACTCAAACCTCTACCATCATTAAATGCTACATTGCCTAAGTCCAAGGATGGTACTGACAATTGGCTCCAAAGATAGTGAGAACCCCTCTGATTCATACGATAACTGCCCTTTTCCACGTCGAACCCTCCCCAAGCCTACTGCAGTGCCACAGACCTCCGCACACCAAGCTCCTCACACTCTCCAAGCCATAGCCAGTCCAAGTTCAAGTTCTAACGATCCCACTGCATTGGAAGAAATTGGCGTTCGGCTCGAGAACATGTCCAAGTAACTTGCTGATCTCCGCACTGCTTTACACGAAGATTGGGGTAATCTCCTGGATCTCAGCGCCAGGACAAAAGATTTTGCTAACAAGGCCACGAAGACATCTTGTTGCTAAATTGGAGACGAACAGAAAGCATAATACTGGAGACTGCGATAAGAAATTTCATGAACGGCAAAAATTTGAAAATTAGTCATTTGCATATTCAGAAGGCCCGAAACACACTTTCAAGCCACCAAACGCCCCCGACTCTCACGGCATTGACCGATTGCCACGGATTGCAATAATAGATGATGTCTCAGGCTACCGATGGCATGATTTGTGATACACTTGATAGAATCTTCGACTGGAGTTCGAGGAAGATGTGACACGCCAATCGTAGCGTCTCCCTTCATCAAGACTGGGTCATCGCTTTGCTTCGCGAGCCTAACGCTCGCCGTGCAACTCAAGGCTTGAACGTCAAAATGGAAGGATATGCTGATGTCAGCGATTTCCAGTTTATCCAATCTCCTTTCGAGGGATATGAAGAGGATGAAGATGATACTGCTGCACTTTCTCGGAAGCACCAAGAAGAATCTGACCGATCAGCTTCAGAACCGCATCAACTGCTGCAGTCAAGGTACCCAAGCGTCGCGCGGTTCAGGGGCTGGCCAGGGTTGACGAAGAAGGCACCAATTTCTACCAAAAAATCCAATCCACATGGCAAGAAACATAAGAAGCGGAACAAATAAGAAGCAATTCGGCAAGTGAACCGATCCGGAGCTGGAAGATGGGCTAATAAGTAGTCAGCAGCACGAAGGGTTTGGTGAGAATTCTTAAGATGGGTACACTGGGTTATCATTGGATCTGGCTATCAAAACCCCGCCGATTACGCTATTCTAAATCAACACTCGATCACGTAACAGGGATCTCCAATTGACACAACTGGAATCCAAGACTTCTTTACGTATCGGGCTTGTGAACACGAAAGTGAAGAAAGAGTGAGCTGGAACGAAAAAAGAAATTGCTGAAACCATTTCACGATTAGAGTCGACCATGCAGTCCATGCATGAACTCGCTGACAAGGTATTCGAAGCCGCAAACTTGCAAAGTTCCAAGATCGGAACCATTGAAGGCACGCAGGGATGTTTACGGTTCCAAAGAAAAGGAAGCGGATGACAATTCAGAAGAGGAACCCACGCACCGCGGAAATGCGTATACACAGCAAGACCTAGAGATTGACAGTGAATCTGCAGCAGATGATGAATCGAAAAACTGACAGCGCCAGTAAATAACCTAGGCCTTATTGGCGCTAATAAGCCATTAGAAATTCTAAAAAAACTCGCCACGACAAAGCAGAATCCTGAAACATGATAGTCAGATGATGACCCATGAACTATCATATCTTACAGTTCAAATGTGCAAAACAGAGTTTCAGCGGATCATGAATGCACACCCACCACTAATACCAAATACTAAACCGCTGAGGCAGAAACACCCTATGATGCCTCATACTATCTTTATATACAAAAACGAAGATTCAAAACCTGGCCTAGAACTTTCTACCTCTCATAAGAGAAGAAAAACGTACGATCGGAGACTTGAGAACGCTCAGATGCATGGTTCTAACCCTCTTAATCGAGCTTCAAGGCATTCTACACTGCAGAATACCCATATGGCTTTCCGACCAAAGAAGACACCCTGGAGTCTACTCAACAAACCAAGGATTCAGCCCAACTCCAATCAGTTCTTACAAGCCCGAAACCAGATTGATCTAGACGTGTCTCTCTTACTACAAAGCCAGGACCCAGCAGCACCAGTCCTTCGCCCTCCAGTTCTTTTTCTTTCAGTTCAAAACTAGGACCTGGTAATGTCAGGCCTTCCCCCTTAAGACTTTTCTCTTTCGCTTCGAAACTAGAAGCTACTAGCACCAAACTGTCAGACTCCGATCCTGGGGCTTCTAGCTTAGGGTCAGGTCCTAAGGCTCAGAAATACCGCCGTCCAGCGAGGTTCAGACTTCAAGTAAGCGTCCAAAAAACCTCCGATCAGTAGATCGCGGTGGTATGAAGATTAAATTACAGGTGTGAGATGGATTCGAAAGGATTGCTCTGTTGCTTGCTCGCTTGCTTCGTTACTGGGAAGACTCCGAGGAGGATGGGAATGGTCTTGTTGAAGTTGAACGGATGAAAGCATGAATTGTATGTGTAAGAAGCTGAGTGCAGCAGCAGCAGCAGTAGTAGATGTGGGCTATGTACGCATTGAACAATGAAATAACTGCTACTACGCAACAGCAGAAGAGCTTCCTTCAACAGGCCTAGGTAATCACAAGAGCTCAGGTAGCGTTTTCACAAACAGGATCCATCCATAGCTTACTATCTATCCCTCCCAAAGAGTACGAAGAAAAATTTTCCAGTGATTTCCTAAATTACCTAAATGACGTCATTAGCAATGGACGCGACCGAGTGTTTAGCGCTGACCGGCATCGCATTTCTCAATTCATCTGCCGCGCGCTTAATCGATTTGGACGTGGTGAGACGTTGGCGAGCGTCATTTGTTATTTGATCACTCGGACCAGTCAGGGCGCCATTGCGACATCCTTCGGCATCGCGCCACTGGCATGGCAGCTTGAGCTAAATCGTCCACTGCTTTTTTTTGCGACACTCAAGGTTCAGGTCGCTCTGCAACCCATTGCACTTGAGCGTACTCCGGTCGCTGCCAGCTGTGACCAAAATCAAGGTCGCTCCACCGAGGAATTGTCTGTAACTTGTATAGCCTTACGTTTTTTGTTTATGACTTCTCTTTTTCGTGCTATATACTATCGTAACTGTATCTGCTAGGTTTTATAACAGAATATACGAATTACCTCAAAGAAAAGCAACTTCAACATGTATGCTGTAGATGAGTTTTAACTGGGAGCTTCCCCGCCGATCTCCATACGAACTACAAATGTCACGGTCGACGTGGATTTATGCTGAGATATCAATTGTGATTTGCATCATAGACGAAAAAAGACAAAAAAGACGAAAACAACCGAAAGTGTATCACGCAGTCTTTTTTGTCTAGAGACGAGAAGAACGTGTGACCATGGAAACTGCTCTGGAACATTTATATTTGTAGGAGTAAAGGTTTTAAATTCTCGCATATTGCGTTTCATTGCCAGCGCAGCTTCAATAGTGCATAAAGGATTGTGGATCAAGAAGTCGAAAGCAAATAAAATCACGTAAGACGAAGATAGGAAGACGGCAAGAGCCAGAGATCTTCAAAGTATAATAGCTGCATTTATGCTGATCACACAAGTGTGATCTCGTTGAACTCCAATTCCTTTCCCGGTATATGACGCCAATTAGCATCATCTCCAAACCCTGCCTCATGCGCTTGAGCGATGAGCTTGTAAAATTCGCCATTCCGGCGGATCACCATTGGCACTCTGATACCTGCAAGTAACACTATTTCGTCACCAGTGCGTATGGAGTGGGGCGAGAGCCCTAGCTGTCCCGAGGCAGCTCTAAACAGAGTTTTGTACGCAATCCTAGTGATGCGTTCGTGGAAGGATGGGAATATTGCGCTTCTGGAAATTTTCATGTAGACTTGATATTCCATGGTTTGCGTTAAAGGCTTGAGATCAGGGGTGCTGTTAATGGTATTGAAGATATCGGGCATCCATCGCTCATCTGAATCAGATGCACCAGTATTTGGATCTGCTTGCGACATTCCACACAACGTTAAAAACCATGATCGCGCTTTATCCTGGTCATTTACACAGTCCTCTGGTCTTGTCCAGTGACTCATCAAAACATAGTATAGGGCGAGTATTGATTCATTGCTTGCCGTCTCTGGGTCTGTTCCGAGACCGAATTCGACAAACGCTCGGAGAACGCGCAGGTTCCAGAGAAATAGAATTCCGGAGCTATACTGGGGATAAGCTGTCAGAACTTCTTTCCATTGCGATTCGTTGGGCTGTTGGTTCTTGGACCATTTTGAGTAGTCCTGATACTTTCCAATCCCTTCGTGGTCATGGCATATGGCCAGTTTAGATCGGCCAGAAATAGAATCGACGATAAGTCCTTTTACTAAGAGATGTCTTCCTTCGTTTCTTATGGAGAACCACGTTGGAGGTCTTGTGAGAAACGCCGTGAAATGACCAAGCATTCCAATGCTATGTTTAGAGCTCGACCAATCTGGAACCCAAGAGGCCAATTTTTCCGTTGACACAAGACCGTCGACGTTTTCTAGTACTTTGATGCTTTTGGTAGACTGGATGACAGCAAGGGTGAAATCTCGATAGATGTCTGCTGTGGACTGTGAATATTCAGGTGGCGGTAGTTGCACATTCGATGCTTTTAGTAACCCATAAAGAGCGTATACTTTGTCTTTTGCTTCAGATGTTTTAGAAAACCGCATTTCACTGAGAAAAGCACAAAGTGTATCCTCGTCAACCGTATCAGAGGATTCTCGCCAATTCAAGCATTTTTTGGCCATGTCATGCACAGCGAAAGCGCTCCACAGGGGACTTTTCATCGCGATATCGCTGAGCATGCCCCGTACTTCCATCTCGTCCACTTTGTTCTTGGCTCGAAATAGAGAATCCAAGGATGCACATGCATCTCCGTAGTATAATACTGCATTCCTGCCAAGTGCAGCTTCTTGTACTACCCAAAGGCGTTTGAACCAGGGAGTAAGCTCGAGGAAACGTATGAGATCTAATTTGGCATTAGTAAAGTAGCATAAGCAGAAGATTTGAACGTTGAGAGAATATGCCAGCGAACCGCTTGTGCTATGGACGTCCAGCTTTTCAGGGTAGAGTCGCACCCAAATTACTAGTTTCACGCATTAGCCCTAGAAGGCGTTGCGTCCTGTTCGCCGGGTCTTCATCTTCAGCAGCAGCCGCAACTCTAACCATCCAGTCAAAGCAAGCAGTGCAATACTCCAGCATTTGTGTGAGCGAGGCTTGAGTTGGCTCGTTGTCATTTCGGAGCCATATCAGCACCTGCCCAGCTTGAGAGTAGATATCACCCATCAGCGAGACCTGGTAACTGCGCTCTAACGTATCCCCTTGATTGATACATAGGGAATCTATCCAAATGTTGCGTTTCAATCCGTCTCTGATTGGGCGAAACCGTCGTAATGCAGCGGCACAATTCTTTGTAACTAGGACTTCCCTATCCTCTAGATAAACCACCTGAGTAGGTTTCTGGTCAGCCCAGCAGTATGAAACTGCTTCGTATTGGAGATTCGGGTCGTCCAACGAGATGTCGGCGACGTCACATATGATGTTTCTCTGAGGGTCACTGCTGCCATGCAAGATAAGAACTCTGAATAAACGGTTGTTGATAAGCGAGGGAGTATTGGTAGCCATCCGTACAGTCTACACTGATGCTAGAATAATGAAAATCCACTTACTGACTTGAAGAAACAACACGTTACCTAAGTTACTAAGGAGAGGTCGGAGAACGTATCCCGTCTCGTGGGAGCTGAAAGAACACTGCCACGGGCTCGGGCAATTAGCTCTGTAGCCACATTGGCCCCACACGATCGCTCCAGGCACAAGAGGCGGCACGGCGGTTGATTTTCAGACACGCAACGCTCGTGTCGAGTTACCCGAGGAAAATATTCAAAACAGCCTTATGCATAGTGGGTATCGTATTGCATAAAGTTGGGACGAATGAACGTTGTCGAAAATAGCGTCAGTATGTTGGTGCGAAGGTATTAGCGCGGTCCTGCATGCCCGGTACATGGAATCTGGCACGTGGCACCCAATCATCATTTGCGATTTGCTCTACTGAAATAGCAAAAATGAAAAATAGGCCAAAAACTTGCATTCGACTGCCTCGTGCGTCTTTTAGACTCCAAGACTTTCCTGTAGAAGCCCTGTCCATAATGTCCTACCTCCTATAACTTCCCCTTGCAGGAGAAGAGCATGCATTCATGCCCATGATTTGCATTGATCAGATCATTTTGAGGCAACCCTTTCGTTATTTCACCCGAAGGTCCAAGTGTTTGTGGCTGAATGTATTCGCGATTGGACCCTCGCGTAGCCCAGTAACATAGACCCACAGACACAGCATCTTTGAGTAGCAATCTTCTACCGCTAGACGCTCCATTCGTATTGATGATTTTCGATGATCGTAATTTCAATTCTACCAGTGGTTTCTGAACAATAAAAAAAGAAAAACTTTTTGTCCAAAAAAGAAATGGGTATCTTGCGTCATCAACCCAAACCCCGGGCGTCGTTGAAATCCTAAAACACGAAGAAATGCTGGCAGCGACGAAAAACAAAAAACTACGTCTCATAGAATCCCATCATGGATGTTCAATGCCGGTGTCTTTCCCGACGTTATGTAAGGTTTGGGTGATTATGCGGCGTGATTGAGAGTGGCGCGCGTGGCAAGACATCCCTGTCGGAAGGATGCAAATCCATTCAAGCAAGCCAAACCGGGTTTAGAAATAGAGCTTCAAAGTTGCCAAGTTCTCCGTCAAGACCTTCCAAACGCCCCCTACCCTTCCCCTTATTTTTTTTAAACAGCGCCCCCCCCATCTCCGACATGAACCGGCATGCCTTGAATCTTCTTGCCACTTCCAGCTTTCTCCGAAAGCTTGCAGTCATGGATAGCAACGTCCGGCTCCAATGACCCGGAAGCCGGGAGAGTGCATGCGGAGCGCGAAACCTTATTGACCGTGGCGAGAGATGGTCAAACGCTATGAATCAACGTGCTTGCCACTCAAGCCTCATCAAGTACCCCCGTATCCGGACGCTTCGGCCTGCCCGCTTGCCTCTGGGTCGGTAGCAGCAATGACCTCTGCTTCGAGTTCCTCAGCTTTCTCGCGGCAGGCTGCAGGGGAGAAGCCTGCACCGAGTTTCGCGGCAATGATGCGCCAACGGTCGTTGTCGTATTCGTGCATGGCTTGGCGAAGCTTTTGGACCTAAGGGGTTCGCATTGAGTCAGCAAGAATGTAAAGTAGAGGCTCTCGAGACAAGGATTACGCAAATAGAAAGTATGTTTCGTTTGCTCCGTATTCGGAATCAAGAAAAGGGTGTGCGGATCCATCGCAACGTGAAGATCAGTGCGGGCAAGATTACAAACGCATGAATCTCTGCGGGAAGGATTTCGGGAATGGAAGCAAACGAAAAGCAACCTCAAAGAACAATTTGCGTACCATGTCATCTGTCCAAACAGTGGTTTTGGCCTTCAATTTTGTGCAATAGCGCACCTGCAGCGTACCACTGCTCCTGCCAGGGAAGAAATCTGCAATTTGCTTCCATGTCAAATTCTTTTTTTCTTTTAGATCCACAAGCAACTGATCGTCTTCGGGCGTAAATTTGAGCTTTGGTCCTCGTGGTCTCGGAGCTGGTGGAGGCATGCCCTCTTGGCCTACAACTGAAGGTGGACCATGTGCAGGCTGCGTCAAGGTTGGCGAAGTCGGTGAGATTGATGACGGATCACCGTAGTGTCGCTGCATTTTGTTAGGTGGTGGTTGATTCGGAAGCCGATGATGATGATGCTGTTGTGCAGCAGCAGCAGCTGCTGCTGCTGCTTGTGCTTGTGCCTGCGCTGATTGAAGCTGAGATTGGGACTGGAACGCTTGTTGTTGTGGGTGCTGAGCTTGCCCAATAGCCAACGGATGTTGTTGTTGGTATTGAAGCGGTAGCGCCTGATGCTGCATAGGTTGTTGCAGCGTCTGATGTGTTAGCTCCACGGGCAAATCGAGACTATGCGATGTACGGTGTTGGTGAGTGGGCGCGAACCGTAAAGCTGTCGCAGACGATGGTTCTTCTGAGGGTGGTGGTGCTTCCAAGACACCTGTTGGCAGACCTTGAACATCGAGCTGACCAAGATCTTCTGGTCGATCACGTTTTCGGCTTGAAGGTTGTCGCGAGATTTGCGTCGAGTAAATTTGTGCTTGCGTAGAAGGTTGCTGGCTCTGGTTCCCACCACCATAATGATGTGTCTGAGACGGTCGCAATGGTCCGAATTGTGATCGCTGATGCAACTGTGGAAAGTACTGCGACTGGTAAGTTTCGGTGTGTGAGGTTGAACCGGCTGCGGCCGATGACTGTGGTGATGGCGTAAGTTGACCGCCTGACGGGTGAAGACCCGGATGATGCGGGAGTGGCTGCTGAAGGTAAGGATTTGTTTGGGCAGATAAGGCCTGGGGAAAAAGTCCATGCTGGAAGTCAACACTGGAGGAAGCGGGGTTTGACTGTTGATGCTGTTGATGTCGTTGTTCTCCCTCTTCCTCTTCCTCCCCACCTTCGTCTGGCGCAGCGTAGTCGAGAGTAAAGTCTCGATGGTATCTCGCCACTGTTGCGAATTCTGCATGGAGCCCGCCAGAGCCGATTGCTCGGGCAGCTCTTCCCTTACGCGTGGACCAGCAAACCAAATAAAAAGACCCAGTAGTGCCGTTTTAGGTTTGTTGGTGAATAGCTTCTGACTTTCAGCTTAGACAAAGTCTGGGAGTGGAGGCGTTTCTGCTATAGTAGTGGCTGAATCAAGTAGATGTGACACACCGGAGCATAGTACGAAGCGGTGAGGAGCTGGTTCGGCTGTTAAGGATTAGGTTCTCTGATATAGGCATGTAGAATCATTTTGCGGGCGGGAAGTCGAGGGGTTGGCAGCACATTATTATAGCAACCCACTAAGCAAGAAGACGAGGAAGTGTTTTGAAAGGGCATCCTCGTCTGAGAGGGGGGAAAGGTATCCTTCTCGACGATCTCAAGATGCTGGTCGTATTGCCACACTGGCTGGAACTTTTCAGGCGCAGTGAGCAGCGATGGGCCACGAGACAGTACTTGTTCCTAGGGTTACCGGATTAGCTGTCCAGAGCAAGCCTCATTGACGAATTCTGCGGGTGGCATCATGCGGTGGGATAAAGCTAGGGTGTCTGCTCTAACATCTAATCCCAAATTCTCATTTTAGCGACACGAAAGGAAAAGGCCCAATGAGAAGCACGATCGGGCTTGGTGTTTGAGTGGTCAGGCGCATGGACGGTAAGAAGCGCGGAACGCTCCTGGGACAATTGCGCTGGTTCCACTGGAAGCTCCTACAAAGCCGTTGCAGCCCTGCTTCGAGAAGCTGCGTGGAAAAACATGAAACCTCGGCCTTGATCGGCTGTTCTCCGGTAGATGCAAACCTGGCTAAAGTGGGAACAGGGCGACCAGGCAATACAACCTGGAAAGCATTGAGTTGGGGGCGGCTCCCACGCGTGGCGCTGATTCCTGATGTTTGAGCTCACAGAAGGTCAGTCATCCAAGGGAAAAAAAAAAGCTTGGAGCCCTTTTGGGCTTGTTCCAAAGTTTCACAAAAAATAGGAACGTTCTGTATTACACGTGCCAGTTCGTGGAAGCAGAAGGAAGATGGACAGAGTTGGGAATCTCGATTGAAGCGGACATGTCGTTCCAGCGGTCAAGGTTACCAAGACTGACTTTTCCGAGATCTCCATCTGAAAATGTGAGTAGCCGTCTACTTGGTTGCGAAAGACTCCTGGGGCTTGACGCAACTTGCCTCAGAAGTAAGCTCGTGCGCTTCGCTGTTTCAGACCCTATATTATAGACACCCCCGCCTATATCCGCTCGAGTTTCTTTGACCCCCATTGCCTATTAAGTACCTTGTCGGCCCGCCCCAGACCCAAAACCATGCTATTCCGTTTCATTGTTGCCATGGCTCTATGACAGGTGCCTGTCGCAGGCAGATGGAGAAGGACATCTGTCATGCAATGGCATGTTGCTGAGGCTGAAGGCCGCGTATGCTTACGATACACGACTGATTGGATCGCAAAAGAGATGAGACAGCTGTAGCTGAGTTGGGTGACGCTTTTGGGGAGCATTTATTCTGGCGGCGCCCCTTGCGCCGTGCGCCGTCATGTTCCGAGGCCACTGCAACTCAAGATTGGGAAAATGGATAATGAAGAGATGAGGTTGGGATAAGGTGACCGTTTCAAAGCGGCCCCAAGCAAGCCCAGGTTTGATGCGTCGGCCACGTGTGGTCATCCCGATTGATTCCAGCAACCCGTTGAGGAAGCATCGTAGGAACAGGCCTTTTTTGCATCTCAACTTCAGTTTCATCAGGGGCAAGCCTGAAAGATAAAAGTCTAAATAGTCCAACGTTGATGCAAGGTCCAGCTCCGAGTCACTTGGTATACCCTCCTCTGACAAACTTATTTTCTTGTCAGCCAATTGTGTGAAGGGGTTTTATGTTTCGCTGACATGGCAAGATCCGGTTACATAGCATGATGGACGTAATTCAAATCATGGCACTTGTCATGCTATGACCCATGCGCTCGGGTCCGCCGAAACTACCAGGTATC
This sequence comes from Astrothelium macrocarpum, assembly GCA_021030915.1. NCBI lineage: Eukaryota > Fungi > Ascomycota > Dothideomycetes > Trypetheliales > Trypetheliaceae > Astrothelium > Astrothelium macrocarpum. Next base: position 23,863 of record JAGEMR010000185.1, read on the forward strand.
CTGACATTCCAACTTAATCAGGTAATCGATGTTTACCAAAGTGCCGGTGAGGGCAATATTATGACTCAGCAAGCACAAAAAGTCACCGTAAGATTTGTATGCGGGTGTTTTGTTAATGGATGAGCGGACGGGCGGCTCCATCTCCGGCTCCCGCGCGCGGCCCGTAATGGTGGGCTGAACACAAGTGAGATTTCATGCAGACACGGCACGAAGCACAGAAGAACGCTGCGATGTCGTACGTACTACCCAGGGATGTGAAATCCGTACCCGTCACCCAAGGCGGTGCTGTGGAGGAATGACTGTGGGTGGCAATGTACAAACGGAATAAATTGGGGCGAAAATCTCGTACCCTGACATCTTTGTATGACGTTGGTTGTTCAGTCAACTATATCATGTTAAAAGGAGATCTTTTGCGTGTAATGCAGATGACCGTCAATCGGTCCATTCGAGCAAAGAAACATTCCAGCTTCAAGGAAACAATTCCCTCGCGTACGTAAGTGATCCATATGGTATACCAGCTTGGAGGAATCTGAAAATCCTCACACTAGCTCGGATGCAGCCAAGTTACTCATGTCCATCATTAATTTATGCCTGAGCCATGTCCTCGCCTCGCTATGCTCCTGTCATGAAAAGAAGTGGTATCACGGTTTAAAAACGACGGAAAAAGAATTAAAAGAAGTGAATAGTGCCAGAGCGCGCGCAGTCTCTCACGCATAATGATCAGATTTTACCTCCGAAATGCTCTTTGGCATATTGTTCGCATGCCTTGGATAACGTTAGTATTACGTGCTCAAGAGAGACGCGATCAGGTTGATGAGCGATTTGAAGACGAATTGAGACATACCTTTGCTGGTTTGCCAACCTTTTGCCCGATGACCTTCCACTTGCTGGCTTCGTACTCCTTGATCGCTGCAAGTAATGCAGCACTCTGCTTGCTCTGTCAGCGTTTCCCAGTCCTGATTGCCATCTACCAAGTAGAGACCAACGAATGAACCGACCTCATCTTCAGCAAATTCGGCATAGTGCATATCCTAAGACAATGACAATCAGCATATACAACGCTTTGGGGATCAGATTTCAATGCGAAGTTCACCTTGTACCAATGCTTCTTGACACTGCCTTCTGTTCGCGAAGGAAAATGCTTGAGACAAAGTCAGTGATGATTCGGGAGAGCCGCGAACAGACCATGAGTCAGGCAACCCATGACTCGGGAATAGATACCTTGGCTATCTCACTCCAGCTCGTTCCCTGGTCCCGCATGGTCTTTAGTCGCTGCTCCTCCGCCGGCGTCCAGGGAGTGTTTGTTCGGCCTTTTTTTGGTGGCGGTGCGGATGGCGGCTGACCTAAATCCGCGCCAGGAGGACCAAGAGGGTCACCTTCTCCAAAGGGAGTCGATGAAGGACCAGCGGTAACATCTGGCGCTTGCAAAGGCTCATCTGCGCGACGTTTCCTAGGATTTGGCTGCTGCTGCTGCTGAGGCGGCGGAGGGGGATTTAGCGGACCTGGTGCTGTTTGGGGAGGTGCATTTTGATATGCAGCAGCAGCAGCAAACGGGTCTTGCGGATGAGCTAGAGCCGAGTAGTGCCCAGGAGGTTGATTTGAAGGCAGCGTCAGTTGAGTCGGTGAAGCAGACGTGCCGCCAGTGTATTGTTGCGGCTGCTGGACAGTCGGCTTGAGATTGCGCTTAGCATTCGGAGAAGCGCTGGGGAACATGGCGGCTACGTCAGCGGGGCCAGGGGGGTGGGGAAAGGTGTCGGAGGCGAGACAGCTGCGCAGCGGATTGGAAGTACTAGGTATCAGAGACAAATCACAGAAAAAGAAGACTTACGACATGGTCACGGCTCACGAAAAGAAAAAGCTGGCAAGAGCCGTATCACCGCCGCGGACGTGGTCGAGGCCCCGCACTTGGACGCTGTCTTTAACAGCGCTGCCGGGCGACGCAACCTTGAAGCGCCTCACGAACGCTCATACCTCAATTCGCACGCGCAAATGGCAGAGACCGATGGTCAGCAGCAGTCGTCGGCGTGGAAGACGATCATCATGATGGGTCGAGAGGGAGATCGGCGTCACTTGCATGCGCGCTCCACGGCGAGGCTGGGCATGGGCTACAAAAGCAGTCATGGAAGGCCGGCTGGGCTACGAAGAGGGTGCGGATAGACGCCAAGGGACCCGCAACGATGACGGCCAGCGCTGCAGGCCTTCCGTGGGGATGGCTTGGAGTCGACCCATCAGGCAAGGCCGCCGACGATGGAAGCTTGAAAGCAGCCGAGCCAGCAGCACGCCGAGTCGCGAGCGGGCGACGAGGCCAAGTAGACGATACGGCCAGGCCGGCGGTGCAGCGTCGCTGGCGGAAGGTAGAGGGGAAAAGTGCCGGGCAATGGAGAGGCAGCGAATGGCGCGGCGTGATGCGGGGTAATTGATTGCTGTCGACGGGTGGATTAAAGAGCTGCACCCATTCGTGCCATTCTGCCCATTCTGCCCATTTCCCCCCCTCCGGTCCTCCATCCAACCCATCCAAAAGGGCGCCACTACTGCACCCAGGCCCCGGCCCAGCACACTCGTGCCGTCTGGCCCGCAGATTCGATGCAGCATTAGAGCCCGGGCCCGTCACGCGCGCGTGCCAATCAGCGCATCATCTGCCCATCGGCACGAGAAAGAGGGCTGCGGGAGCGCGAGATTGCGTACATGCTGCCGCGCATCGGCACTCGAGGGAGAGGACCAATCCGGAAATGCCATGGCTTTTGCGCAATCAAACCAGACGAGAGCAGGTCGCTGGACTTGTGTTATCAGGGCAGGACAGCCAATGTCGAATGTTGCCAAATGTAACCCTGCTCGGCGATAGGCCCACTCGTGCGGCATGCCACAATACAGCCAGATAGAGTCATGACATAAACAGATTCATCATCAGCATCATCATCCTCCTCCTCCACCACCACCGCGGCGGCAGCAGCATGCTTCCGGGGCGCCAGCGACCCACTCTGCACGTTCGAGAGTGGACAGTGGATGAACGATGAACAGAACGGTTTGCCTCGCTTCCGGGCCTTAGGTAAACAGTGGGCACGGGGCAGGAGGGGGGGTTGGCGGGCATGGACGTTTCCGCCAGGCCCATCTCAGTCTAGCCACACCCGCCCACCAACCGGACACCTCCACGGGCGCGTCCTTGAACCATTTCACAATTTCCTCCAAACTCCACCAGCCCGCGACTTGACATGTGCCTGGGGGGACGAGTCGTCATGCGCACGATGCACCAATTGCGTTTGACAGACCCTCTCACCGCCCATGTGTCGCGTTTGTGGTGCGCTCGCCCCGTTTCGTTTCTGCCAAGCTTTCATGCGAACAGATCCCCCTTGAGACAGTTCGCGACGCGCCACCGTGTTTGAGGGTTGGGAGACGTCTCGACTCCCACCGTCCCCCCCATTCGCACGCAAATCGTCGCGTTCCCTACGTGATTGGCGCTCTCTCGCTACTCCCCGTCCGTTGAACGCGCTTCGCTGGTACGCACTCGTCAGCGCGCGACGATTTCAAACAACTAGTGCCTCTGGGGAATTATCGACGCCGTCTCTTTCGGCTATGTAGTTGGACATGTCGTTGGACGCCGTTCCCGTCTTTCGAACATTTTTCGAAGGCTCATCCTCTGATGATCAGCTTTTGAGGCGTACGTTGGTGAGTCTTCAAAGTCATAAACCTTCTGCTGCCTGCGCTGTTTGTAAATTCAAACACCTTCTTGTTCGGTGAACCTCTTGCACCGCCAAAGTTTCGAGCGTGTATCTCTGACAAGGCTCAACCCGGTGATCCGCACCATCGTGGGCACCTCATACGTTCTGAAACTAGCTCTTGCTTAACGCTTTCAGCCCTGGAACCAGACGAGTTTAAGACTTGGTTCAAAGATCCGCCCAGTAAAGGGCTGAGTTTCTATCTCTACTCGCCTAAATAGGCTACTCACTTGCGCCACCCAGTATCATCTAATACGATCGACGAAGATGGGGTCCCGGTTGATCCTGCCTGAACACCTAGAATGCCGCAACATCATGTAAGTTTTGAACCTGTAACAGTCAATTATCCCTCCATCTCGTCTTCTCTTGCGTTCCTCCCTCAGGCTTGTCGTCGTCAGCGGCTAGCACAGATCATAGCATATATGTATTTAACTAGTACACCCATGATGTTTTCACTTTACTCTCGAGTCCACTCCAGCCTCAGCGTTCTCAATCAGCAGCCGGCGGTTTTACTTTCTTTAACAGCCACCGGTTTGGCTGCTTTTCATTCTTTTAATCAAGATTGCTGGTCGATACAAATTTTATTCTACGTATTTTCTTTGCTATTATTCGCTTCTTTACCAAGGACCAAGGACATTCATTTCTGGTCCCTTTGGATAACCGCCGGTGGTGCCACTATTGTGATAACCGTTTCACAACCACATTCCTGAGTTTACTTTGATCATGGAGCACAACATGACTCCGTCGATTGTTTCTCCCATTAGCGAGGACAGCCATGGCAGTCCTACCTTTCCCAATAAGCCACGCAAGTTGGCGTACGTAAGCGGGAACAGATCTTGGTCAGAGGAAGAGGTATGATGGATTAACTCTATCAGCCACAATAAAGCTAATCACGTTCAATAGGAAAACTACTTGCTCCAGACCCGCATGCAAAAGATGCCCTATAAGCACATTGCTGCCCATCTCAACAAGACCGAACTGGCCTGCCGCCTTCATTACCATCAACTCTCCCACGGAAGCCATCGCCGCAAGCGCACTCATTCAATGTCTTCTGCAGCTTCTTCTGTTTCTGCTGGCTCAACAACTCAAACTCCAGACCTCCGTCATTACCGCAGTGGCTCAGAGTTTGAAGAGAGCCCAGCAAGCGAATTCCAAAGTTCACCACCTACTCATGTTAACGGTCGTTCGCGTTCATCCACTACGAGTAGCAATGGTAGTCGCCCGCACAAAATTTTGTTGCCCAAGCCGACCCCTCTGACTCCTCGCACCACACCCGATCCAGCTTCTGCAGGCCTTCGCATTCACACTGGTGGAGCAGCCATGCAGTCCAGCTCTGTCGACACTGATCGTCTTCGATATATTTACGAATCTCACCGCGCTGCTTTTTGGGCCTCCGTTGCTGCCGAATATGGAAGTGACGTTTCGCCTGCCATGCTTGAAGAAGTGTGGCGCAATGGTACCTTTAACGGCATCGGTGTCAAGCCTCCAACACCTAGCTCCAGCCCCGAACACCGCCACTCTACTGCACCTCTTCTCAAGCCCGCTCCATATATTGTCGAACCATCCAATTCGGCCATCGAAAAGTCACTCCCGACTGGTCTAACACCCATCACTCCTGCTGTCAGCAGCGCAATCTCGGCGCCAGACCGATCAAGCTACATATTACCTACTCCGATCCCAAGTGCAACCAATCCCAGGTGCTCTCCGTGGGCAAGCGCCACTGGATTCCGTGCACCAGCCATCTCTAATCTTTTGACCGAGGATAGAAGTCCAAGACGAGAGAGTTTCCTTGAGCGGAGGCACACTGACAGCGATGCTCACATCACTATTGCATCTGCCGAGAGTTTTCGTTAGATTTTTACCACTTTAAGGATAAGGATGATCATGATGATGGACTTTCTATCACGTAAAGACTAGGGATTTTGGAGGGTACGCGTCACGATTTTTTACATTTTTGGGTGACAATTAGCCAGCGGATTTGAGGGTTTCTGGTGGATCGATGGATATTCGTGGGAATGTACTAATAGAGCCAGGGCAGGCTTGATTACTGTCGTTAATGTACACTATGATACCACATGGGTGGTTTTTTGGGAGGGCTATTCTTACACAGCACGAAAAGGAGTAGATTACGAGTAAACAATCATCATTGATAAACTTTCGATATTGCGCAATGTTTGTGGGCATCATGTTCCTTTGGCGTCAGTGTCATAGCAATTTTGACAGGAAGTTTTTATCCCACTCACGCAGTTGCCCACTCGCTCAACATGCAATTGCTGCACAGAAGTATAACTTGTAATGATGACCTTTGGATGGCAGTAACTAGATGTGATCTTCAGTCTAACTCAGTCCCAAGCATAGGTAGTCTTGATTGTGAGAGGCAGCTTCTGCTGAATTTCATCAGCTGCACCGTCGCCCAATAGTTGAGAAAGCCTGTTACTGGATAAAATCTATGCAACGTATTCGTGTTCACAAAATAATTAGCTCGCATCGACGAGACTCCACAAGCGACCTAACTTTTTTAGTGGCTCCACTCTAGGAGCTATGCGATACGGCCCCACTCTCGCGACAAAATGGTTTCATCTGCCATGACCCTCTAATTTAAACACAAACACAGCCAAGAAATCAAGAGAAAAACAACTTTATCCCCGCTGTTCTTATATCCCTCATTCCTGAACTTCAAATGCTCCAGATATCCTTGCTCGTCTCATTTAGCGTTCCTTGTTCCAAGGTCGTGTTCAGAACGCCCCAGGATGTTCAACCGAAGGTGCACCGAATCGGGTTTTTTGACGAGCTTAAGTTTTCTCCCTCAGAATATCAACCAAACTTCATCTACGACCTAGCCGCGATCAACCACTAGGTTCTGTCATCTTTAGTCTCCTGTCAAAACCCTAGTGGCGAGTCCAATCTGACAAAGTAGAGTCGAAGTTACCAGCAAGAATGGCAAAACGAAATGACGTGAACTACGGGGCATAGAATTATCAGGGAGAACTTCAATACAGTTGCCAGCATTGACTTTCGTTGGATTTGTTAGAGATATCCCTTAAAGTTGTGCCACCCGTTACTATTGGAGCTCTCCATTACGTGTGAATATGGAATTAAAAGTCCTGCAATCCACAGCATTTCTTTTTGCGACCCTTGGTGGTGCTGCGGATATCCGATTGAATCTAGAAATCAAATCCATCGTGAAATTGATAGGCAAATATGGCGTAACATGTCATGCACGAGATCTCAGTTTTGCTTCATGAGGTTTGTTTCGTGTACACGTGCGAACTATGTTCGCGTAATCTTCATGGTACCCTGTGTCTCAAACCATCGGCCACGTAATCTTCGAGACTACTTGAGTTTGGTAATGATGATTTAGAAAGAACTATCATAAGACCACTTTGATGGTCATCTAGCTTGGGGCGAAATTGACTTTGCTGTCGCGAAAACTAAATATAGCGAACATGAAACACGCCGATTCGGCCCATAAGAATCGGCGATTATGAAGATGATCGGAGGAGGCAGGAGAACATCAACGCCTTGAATTTCCTAATCAGTCGTCTGTATACCACGCTGTCAACGCAATTCGCTAATGCTCGTATGTTCGGTCACAGCGCTGAGTGCGCCTTGTAATTGATCACACACAGCTTGCATTTTGATTCTTCATAACATGTTAATCATCCACAAATGGCATCGGAATAACTTTTTGACTTTGTGAGTCCATCGTAACCATGATATTGCATCGAATGCCCACACTCATCGCTTTTTTTTTCCTCGTATCACTCTCCTCAAGTCTCCATAATAATGGCAATAAGCGTCGCTATGCAAAGCGGTCATGATGAAAAGTATGGCCCGGGATTTACTGCCCTGGTTAATGGTAACAAAGGGTCGAGGACCGCAAGAAATATACACTGTACACGTACATGTTGTAGGAAGACATCCAATATCATTGAACAGTATAGTTGTCGGGTCGTCTTCTCAATAAATCGTTAAATATCTCTAACTGTCTAACATTTCATTGGAGCCTGTCAAAGATATGTGCGAAAAAAACATCTTTTTAGCCCAGAAAGCATCCTTAAGACCGCTTTTGTTGCGATGCTAAGCGCCTTAATCTACCGGATACATGACATTTCGCGAAAGGCGCCGAAGTGACCAGGTGCTTTTAGTTTGCTGTCGCAATATCACCAACTTCCAGCAGAGGCAAGCGCGATTAAAGACTACTGGCCAAGCTCCCTCTCTGAGAAAGTTTTTTTTTTTTTTTTTTTTTTGTCGACAGCCTGAGCGTAAAACTTAACGCTAAAGATCTTGAGCAAAGAGGGAGAAATAGATGCAGACGAAACAAAAGCCATATTAACTATAATACAAACGAATAAAGCATTAAAAAAAACTCTCTGCTAGAAGCTAGATTCAAGTTTGCAGTTTCTCTACAAATTTCACGCGATTGCTCGATATTGAACGGGACTACAGGCAAAGAGAAACAAACGGAAAAATTGTCGTCATAAATGACTTTAGTTGGGGTTGCCCCTGGCGACGATCTTCACCTCCACGCGAACCGCAATCCTTACCTCTCCCACGTTTCTTTCTTGTCAGCTCCGCTTCCAAGCCACAAGAGAGATCTCTGATGTTTAGATTCCGTATCTGTAAAAAAAGGACGCTATCGATCATGGGTAGCTATTCATTAGCTTCTCGGCAAACTTTTCAAAACCAGCAGCACCTGTCAGCAAGACGTGGGTTTTTAAAAATGTCCAGCTCTTACCTTGATGGTATGCGGCAAAATGAAGCTTTTAATCTTCTTGATCCTCACTTTCCCGCAATTTCATTTCATCTCAACCCAAGATACTGTAGGTGGTGAGCCCAACACCATCTCGGCTAAATTTCCACCTTATCTGGGTGGAAATAGCCCCTGGTTTCCAGGCCCCAATCTCAATGGAATCCCCTATGAAACCCCCCAAGAATGCACTGTCGACATGGCAGCCTTTACATCTCGTCACGGATCTCGCTACCCTGACCCCTCCGCCTATCAACAATGGCAGAATCTCTCTACCAAAATCCACTCCGCCAAATTCACCGCCTCCGGCTCTCTTTCCTTCCTACCAACATGGCAACCAGTGCTCAACGACCCCGCACAGCAGCTGTCTCAGGTGAGTCAAGGCGGCTGGAAAGAGCTCTACGACATGGGCGTCACGTATCGCTGGAGGTTACCCCAGCTATATACGGACAACACCCCGTTTGCACTTTGGTGCAACCTCTATCCTGCCGCGTCCCGCGTCGTCGACTCCGCCCGCCTCTTCGCACGCGGCTTTCTCGGCCCCAACGCCACCACCCTCGGCACGGTGTACACGCTCAACTCGTCCGATCCGCGGTCGCTCGCCAACTCGCTGGCGCCCTCGGACCTCTGCCCCAACTACGACGACGATAGCGGTGGCGCCAACGCGACGACGTGGGCAGATATTTACCTGCCGCCCATCGTGACGCGGTTGAACGATCTAATACGAGGGGATCTTGCCTTCGACGCCACGGACGTGAGCCTGTTTCCCTATCTTTGCGGGTTCGAATCGCAGATCACCGGCACCACCAGTCCGTGGTGTGGCGTCTTCACGGAACCGGAGCTGCGAGAATACGAGTATGCTCAGGACATCCGGTACTATTACGGTTCCGGTCCCGGAGCGGAAAAGAACGGGACGTTCATGTTGCCGTTTCTGGCCGCGGTGGTGAGGCGCTTCCAGGACGGGCCGGAGAAGAGCTATGTGCAAACGGATGGGACCGTGTTCAAGCCGAGCCCGCTGATTGCGACGTTCACGAATGATGGCCAAATTAATCAGTTGGTGAGTGAGATTGGGGTTTTTGATGGGGAGGCCCCTTTGCCCCCGAACAGAATTCCGGAGGGGCAGAAATATGTGGCGAGTAGATATGTGACAATGAGGGGGACAATCGGATTTGAGAGACTTAATTGTGCTTCGGCAAATGACGCTTCATCGTCTGTTGAGCAACAACGAACGTCCCAGCAGTATGTGAGGGTGACATTGAATGATGTCGTGTACCCTGTAGTTGGGTGTGATGATGGGCCGGGTAGGAGTTGCGAGCTGGGAAAATACGCGCAGATTGTGGAAGGAAAGCAGAAGCAGGCCGGGAATTTCAATACTGTCTGTGGATTTGGAAATGGAACGGATGTGACAACATTCTTAACGGATACCCGGCTGCTGTTTGAGAAAGCGGTGGCCCCCTGAAGCTTGTACAATAAAAAGGATAGGGGGCCATCGTGCTTGAAATTTGATCTAGGTTGAGGTGGGAGGGTTACCCGGTTGTTGTTGTTGACGTTGTCTCAGTATACTGGATATCCATAGTCCAATGTACAAATGGCCTCAGTACGGAGCTTCCCTTGTCGTCGGCGCTAAACTTATCTCGTCCTAAGATGAGATGAGACTACCTAGTCTCTGGACTAAACATTCGTGGTGTGAAAGAAATTCTTGGGCAGTCTGATTTCCACAGTGGCTACCTTGCTATTCAGTCAATCCCATTATTTGACTGGCCAACGGTTCACAATATCTCTACAATCTTATAATATTGAGCTTACAGTGTTGTGGGTTCTCATTATTTCACAATTGCTTCCATAGCCTGCTAACGGGGCGGTCAGCAGCTTTAGGAGCGAGAAAGCAGGTTGCCAAGCCAGGGAGAGGATGAGAGGATGGGGAGGATGGTAGGCTGATGAGATGGCTACCTAGGACGATCAGTAGAACAATCCTTTTTGCTAAAATTATAAAACCCAATGATCCATCCAAAAGACTCAACACCTTTTGCCGGCTACAGAAATTTCTAGACTCATCTGTCAGGGGGGGGAAGGTAAGCACAGAGGGGGTTTTGTCGGGAAGTTTGAAAGTGGTGACAAGCTTGATTGATTAGCCATGAACGGACAGCAGGTATTCATGAGGTAAAGCTAAATGTGAGATTTAGGAAGCCATCAGTATCCCATGCTTCAGATCCATGAAATATTGCCAGGGTCCTGAGCGATGAATCAGTCATGTCAAGTTCATTGTTTGCTTGCTTGTGGCCATTGGAGCCAAGCTACGAAAGGACAGACGATGATGCCTTGTATGGACCAATGGACGAGTAAAGAATCTGGAGCTGGAGCGACCGTGCTTCCAGGTCTTACACAACCGCACACTTGCACACTGGCATACTGACAAATTCGACGCCCATTGCTTCTTAATTGGGCTACTTTGAAACCATGTTAATCCTTCATCTCATTATTCTATATATGGCGAACAAGTTCGCAATCACCACAATTCTGATATCACTGGCTAGTCAGGGTGGTGAATTGCGGGTGAGCGAGACATTTCGTTTGTCACCGACTAGTGCCCCCCATCAACCCCTGAACCAAGAAACGCATTGAAGCCAAAGCCAATCGCTGCATTCGATCACGAGCTAGCTCTCCTCCAAAAACCTCTTTTGGTGTATCTTGCTCGGAGACTGACGTCGCATGTCCTTTTCATGCTCTAATGCTTGTGTTCGCAAACGTTTGGCCTCTCACCCACAAAGCCGGAGAATCTATCAACAAACAGAGCTCACTCTTTCTCTCTATTTTGAGGCTTTCCTCTTTATCCCAATTACATGAGTCTCACCTCACTAGGGCACGGTCTGTAATGTTTGCCAAAATCCTTTGTCACTCTGTGGATCGATGTCCATTGCAACGCCCTGATCCAAAGCCTCCTTTGCCAAAGCCACCGTGCACAATTTCTACCAGGATTCTTTGTCTGTCAGTGTTTCGATTCTATAGATCTAAGAAGCATAAAAGCGGTGCGGTCCGCTACGAATCTTCCGTCATAGCAGTCTATTTGTATCTCTTCTTGCCAGGAAGTTGTTGCAGAAACCTAATCGACCAATCGTTCATCTCTCATCCCTAGAGGTTAACTGCGGAGACTTCATAGTACACCAGGTCCTCAATATGTCGGAGCAACTCGATTGTTGGCATTGCGAGAGACCTCATTCGCGCACTGCAGACTTCTGTAAAACATGCAACGGTTGGACCATGCCTACTCTCACTGAGGAACACAAGACCATCGAGTGGACCAGATTCGTGATTCACACAAACGATTCCGGGAGAGAAAAGGCTACGACATTAGATGAAGCAGCGCAGGCTATTGCGGATAACCGGCATGTCGCAGTCCTTGTGATCGAAGGCGGGAAAGATTGCTCAACTAGAAAGCGACGAGAAACGGCAGTCTTCCTACACAGAGCTGGCGGAGATAAGAGGTTGTCTTTTTCGAAGATGGAAGAGCGCTCCAGCTCCAGGAAATGGACTGATGTGACCAATTCTGACTGGGAGCGTTTCCAGAAGATGGCAAGGAAGGCGACTCAGGTCATCATGTATTCTCGTAGGCGATCCGAAGTATCGTTTTCTGTGGCGTTGGTACTAATCTTGCAAATAGTGCCCGAATCATTTCCCGCGCCGAACTCATTTCCAGCGCCGTATCATTTCTGGCGCCCAACTCATTCCTAGCGCCTGACTGCCATTAGACCTGGAAAGATGAAGGGAACGTTTTGTTCCTCATGAGCTTCGTTTGTCCTTGGGTATTATAGGATGGTGTTATTTGAGATCTTGTTTAGTGCGAGCGGGGATAGTGAGTGGATTGGAAAAGGGCTGTGGCGTAGAATTTGTGTCTTTGGCATTGTTGCGGCTAATTTCGTTGAACCATCGCAAAAATTGCCTCTGACGGCTTGGGAATTTCTTCCATTCGTCCTCTTCTTCATCTTCCGAATCAGTCGAATCGACATCAAACACATCCACGTGCTCTTCTGCCCACCCAACGTTATCGTCCCGATATTCTGTGGCGTATGGTTTGCAGGAACAAAATGGCTGTCGAATCCAGTGATTTGCCTGATCAGGTACATGCTTACTCCAAGTGTGATTCCCTCCGTCCTTCCATGCTTTCATGACCGGATGTACGCCCTTCCGGATCTCATCTATTTCGTTGGCATTATAGCCCGGGTGGAGGAGGTCCGGTTCATGGTCTCCCACATCATCTGTAACGATTGCAGTCCGGAATTGTTCTGCCCACCAAGGAAAAAAGCCAGCTAATTCCCAGTCAAGTATTGCCGAGATTTTGAACCTTCCTTCCGGATTTGCGTCTGAAATAAAGACGTTGTATTGGTGTAGATCACCGTGGGTCAAAACATAAGGTCCACCCCGTGGGAAATTAGCCTTGAGTCTCAATATTTCTTCGTCCACTTTTTTAACCCACGAATCTCGTAAGGATTTGTTAGCAGAACAGCCGTTGTTTTCGCGCCAATATCCCCAGAGGAGGCTTTTACGCATTGCGGGAGTCAGGTTCTCCAGCCATTCTTCCTCATCTTTTCCCGTCTTAATACATCCGAACCCAGTACAGTTACCGATAACACAATCGCGGAGCTCCGAACCATCCACTCTCTGCATATACGGCCTAGTGATTTGGCGCCACTCCCGAATATGCTTCTTCAGATCCTGCATTACATCCATCCTCTGTTCGTACGTAAGGCTAGGCCACATCGTGCCAAGACAGCCTCCTTTTGCGCGAGCCATGATGGTAAAGTGGAATCGATCGTCTGATCCACCGGATTTGTGCATTTCTACAAGAGGGATATCCGGCTTCTCTTTCCGAAGAAACTGCTGCGTGATAAAATCCTTTTGACCGCGACTACCAGGGATGTTGGGCTCATCCCTGAGCAACCACGGGCCAAGCGGGCCAAGCTCCCAGATGGCATCATTCTCGTGAGGGCGGACATAGAAAACTTTTAAACGTGAAGTATATGCTCCCCCTATCTCATGGACATTAGTCCAGCCGCAATTATGACATAGTACCTCGGGCTTTCGGCTTTTGAAAGGGTCAAAATTCGACTTGGACTGATCTGTGTCCGAGTACGGTTTGGGTTTGCTGACTTGGATGTCGTGCACTTTATGAAAAAGGTCGGCGCCCTCAACTCCAGGATGGTCTGTCCCAAAGTTAAAATTGCCGAAACATTACGGCTTTCACTTCTACTTACAGGTATTATCGAATTGCTTTCTGTCTCGAATGACTTTTCTCATAAATTTTCTCTTCTCTGCATCGACTTGTGGTTCAGTGTCAGAACTAGAGACGACTTGGCCGCAGTTGCTACACAAATGGTCTGTCATGATGAAGATACTTGTTGTAATGGTGGTCGACTTTGTCGCGAGAATTTCCCGAGCCGAGAAACGTCGCATTATATGTTTACACTAACATGAAAGACACAAAGGTGGAGGAATGCGACTAGACGAATGCAATCAGACGAATGCGGTTAGACGAATGTGGTTGTGCAGTTGAAAACAAAGTGGACTCCAAAAACGGCCTTACCTGTGAATTACGACATAAAGCTTAGGTAAGTGTGCTTCTCGCTACTCTTAAAACCTTGCAAGATGTTAAAAGAAAGAAAGCGTATTCTGAGAAGCACGAGGAGCTTTGTAAGCATAGCATGGCTTTGTACTCAGCACCAATGAGTTCATGAAGCTTCTAAGCCGCTCTACGAAAACCAACGAATACGTAAACGCCATTCGTCGAATTAGTCAAATTCCAAGGCTAGGGACGGATCGGGATATGATCTGGGTTTTTATGGCCCGAGCATTGTGTGAATGTTGTTGTTAGAAGAAGCTATCTGAGCTCCCGAAGATATCTAAGTATGTAGGACCTGAGCCACCCGAGCCTTCTGCTCATGCCCCAGCTCGGGTTGCTCTGCAGCAAGGGTAGCAGTAACTAAGTAGCTCGTCCCGAGCTGCAATATTAAGCAAGCAAGCAAAGCAATCAGATACATGATAGGAAAGAAAAGGTAAGGCAATCACATCTAAAATTTCTCCCCATCTTCTTGAGCTTCATCAGAACTGGAGGAATCTTTGATCTCGACTCCTTCTGCAAAACAATCCTCATCCTCAGACCATGTGAGAGACTGCTCGCGTTTCCGGGCAGACCTGCGTCTTGGTTTTTAATTTTCTTCCGATCCCGAATCCTCATCATCTTCGTCGTCCGCATCATCAGTGTCCATTGGATCATTGGTGCTGATATCAGAGCTCGCTTCGAGCAATTTGTTTTGACTTTCTCGTTCCTGTGCTCGCGTTCCAAGAACACCTCGCAGGTTTCCGCCTGTTGGCGGACGAACAATTTTACCGGTTGAAGCGTTGATTGGAACAAACGACGGTTGAGCCCTAAAGGACGAACAAGCTGTGACTTTGGAACTGCTAGCTTCATCTGAACGCGATCCGAAGAGGTGTTCAGTAGTTAGCATGCCATCATTATTCTGGATTTGATCGAGGATGCCGCCAGTGAACGGAGAGACTGTTGGTTCGGAACGCGATGACGTGATGCCTAGCCGTTTGGCTGGGGGATTGGATGCAGAGGGCGAGATTTGACGTTTTATTTGGCGTTTATCCAGGTAGCCCTCCATGCTCTCGATGTTCGACCTCACAGTTTGGAGCTTCTGCCTTACTGCATCAGTACCTTGGATGAGGCGCTCGCGTTTCTCGAGCACCGCGCTCTCCATGTGTTGGATCTTCGCGGGCTTCTCCCGTACTTCTCTCTCTAATTGCTCAAGAGCCAATTTTTCTTTAGGGAGAGCTGCTTCTGTCTGCTCGAGCTCGAGCCGATCAGCGTTAAAAGCATCAATCTCTCCGAATAGGACTGGGCTAAGCGGTTTCGTCGGTGAGCTGAGCGTGATAGGCGCTGGCTGGTCTGAGGTGGCTTTGTTTATAGCGGTGAACTGCCCTGAACGGGTTATTGGGCTTGGTCCCAAGAATGGTTCTGTGAGTTCGCGTGCGTTTGTAAGAGCGGGTTGCGCAGCTTTAGAACTGGAAGCTTCAGCTCGGGTCGATTGAGCGGTTGTGGAAGTCTCCTTTGCGGGAGCCTTCTCTGCAGAGGTTTTTTCGCGATTGGAAAGCGATCTAGGTTTGATTTTCCCTCCAAAGCGAACGGGATTCGCTTCCTCATCATCCGTTTCGACTTCCTTGTCTTTCTCCCTATTCTTCCCTTTTTTCTTGATCGGGACAGTAACGACAGCTGTCTTGGCACAAGAGGGAATGCTTCCTTTGGTTTGCCTGACATATCGGTCCTTGAGCAGTTGGTCGAACTCAGGCCTTTGTTGCAGATATTTCAAGGTTGCAGCACTCATGCGATCGGGATCGATATCGACTTCGATTTAATCCTCATATTTCTCGTCATATTTGTATTCGCTGCGCTGAATAATTGATCCCGAACTCCCTTTGTAGGACCTCAGAACCCACCAAAACTTACCCCCCTCTCGAGGCCACTCTTCGATGTCGCGAGCATTCATTCCTTTTTTAGCCGCGATATCGTTTGTAAGACATCTAAAAAAGCCTTCTCCACACAGAAGCACTGCGCCCATGCAGGTGGCATAAGAACGTTCCCCATCGCTGTCCTTTTCAGTGTAAGGTCTCCCAGCAGGCTCGATATTTGATAGCACGAGGCCTTTACTATCAAATATATGAGGCCAATAATGGTAGAGTATGCCTTTGTCGATTGCCTTCTTCTCGTGTGCGAGTACAAGCAACTCGCCTTTATGCAGGTCTTCGAGGCTTACCCGAGCAGGCGGAAGTCGATGGGCTTGTAGAGGACCGCAGCATACATAATACACTGCTATGTCTCGTAATCTGTTGGCGTCAAACTGTACGCCTGATTTACGCTGTTTCTGAGTGGTGCTTCGGGATTTTCTCTTTTTTTTGTGCTCGGGTTCTGGCTGCTCGGGAACCTTTTCGTTTCCATGGACCCCATACTCAAAATGTACACGTGGGTAGTTGGCTGGGAGAGCCTTGCCTCCAATATTGCACTTGCTTTTCTTTTTGCCTTTCTTGTCTGCTTCGTTCGGGACAGCTTTCCCGATCCACCGCGAGGTATCTGGAGAAGCATTTTGTTCTAGTCGACCCCATGCCGTTCCGGGCTCACAGATATCCATCGCGATAACCCCTTCGACGGGATCTGCGGCTTCTTTGACTGGAAAATTAGCTTTCGGGTCAGGCACTCGAGTTCGCGTTTGGTTGGCCGCCCCGTCACTAGGTGCCGCGCTTTCAAAATTCCTCAAGTCCATCCTGAACATTAAGGGCGCGTTCCGGGTCGAAAAAAAAGGTTAGCAATTTGGTATCTGCTACTATGAGAGCGTAGACGCGAAGTACGGCGTCCTCAAAACCCGGGATAGGGCAATAACAAGCATCAGAATAAGAGGTAAGGAGGCAAAAGCGAAGGTGGAAGTGAAGTTGGGGTCTGAAAAAGTGAGCCTGAAATCTAAGAAAGTGAAAGTGGATCCCTTGGTAGTGAGGAATATACCACGTGCCGCCTTATCTACGCGCTAGCCGCTGTCGGTAATAAACTGAGAATGGGTTGGTTATGAGGTGTAAGATGTGAGCCAGATCTTGTTCAGAATGAATGGAGAGAGTGAGTTCCTCTTCGTACATACCCGCCATCTCAAGGATGTTCTATTTTGGACCACGGCTTCCCATGACGCTTCTCGATTGTAATTGCAACCTTCCTTCCTTCATTAGATATATGAAAACCTTCGCGCTTGCTTATACACCTAATCATGATAAAGCTAGGTTTGTAGTCTTTCTCAGAGCGCGAATGAGATTGGCCCACCCACGTCATCGGTTTGACACTCGTTCTATAATCATTGTTGTCATCCGGGTCATGAGCAACAGTGCCGACCTACCCGGTCTGGCTAGGTTAGGGTCATCCATTTATGTGCCTGCCAAGCCGAATGAGGTTCAGTTTCGTTTCTGTGTCGATAATGAAGACGTAGTTCTCGTCCTTCCCTCGCAAGGCGATCTCGGTGAGGACTCAGGGGTGGCACTCTGTGGTGTGTCAATTCGTTCGCCATCATATCGGGTAAGTTTGACAGTGTGCCGCGGCTACACTCTGCTACGTCCCATATCTCCATATGTGTCGTATAATGACTCGGGTATGGGGTGCACCCCTGACTGTGAGCCACGGCGACTCTTCGTCTAAGATCGAGTTCGCGCTATTGATAGCGGACTTCACAACGAAGTTGCACAACCCGCCAGCCACAGCTGTTTTCTAGAATGAAGCCAGATCCCCAGATCTCTACCCTCTTCCTAGGAATACAAGTCCCGGCTCACTCGCCTTCGTCTTGTTAAACGGGAGCCAGTACATGGGCACATCACTCAGCCGGGTCTTGATATATCTGCGAGGGCAGCCCTAGTCGCGAACGGGGACGTAACCAGGTTTTAAGTCTCGAGTGATCATATAAGTCCAGTTCCAAACATCTCGATCATGGATATGTCGCAAGTCGTATTCGAGGCCCTACATGGCTTGCAAGCAAGATTGTGAGTTATGGTGACTTGGCAAGTCTCGAATTGACTTCGATCTATAAAAAGAAGACTGACTAAACCTTCTCGTCGCACAATATCTTGACAATCCTACTCAAGGAGAGTATGGGGGTTGCTAGAGAAAGTGGAAACATCTTGACGGACCATAGGAAGATAAAACACAAGTACTATAGGCTTACATAGTATTAGAGAAGCCATATTTGGTCCCTCGTCGTACCCGCCTAGACTTGAGGATGAGTAGTATGAGTGTTGTGTGATTATTATGAGCGGGGTGTTGAAGGTTGATAAAGCGTCCACACTAACCTTCACGGATGGTAGCTTCGGCGCACGGCCCTGCACACCCGTCTCTGGACCCAGTAATGGACGGGTAGTTGCAGATAGCCTGAACTACTCTCACCTGTTCAATAGAGCTCGAAGTTGAGTCTCATCATGCACACCTAGAAACAATCGATTCGCAAGTTCCCTGTAATTGGAATTGAGCTTTCAAAATCCACTGGACCCATCCATGTCAGTAAATGCTAGTGATGCGGGCGGGTCCGTAAGGTAAGCACCGACCGCATTTGAAATCCCTTCCGTCGCGACCTGCACCCTTTCATCCCATCACTCTCAGCTGCCATGAAATGATTTGTGCACAACTTTCAACGCGCCTTTGATCGATGAGTTCCCTTCATGCCTCCAGAATCGAGTGAAAGCAGTCTCAATGGCATTCAATTGGTCCTCAAACAATGTTGCCACAGCCTCTCGGCTTCCACCTTGGCTGGTTAACAAAATCAAACCATTGTATCAAAGACAGACTCTACCAAATGAAAAATCTCAGCTGGATCATGACAGGGCATTGGTTGATCGTGATAATGTTCTTCAGGCTTTCTGATAGCCAGAATGCTTTCGTTGAGCCTCAGCCTTGTGCAGCCTCGAGGGGATCTCTGAAGTAGGATAAGACGAGGGAATTTTACAGTTAGTACTGTGATGACTTTTGTAGCAAAGAGTAATTTCATGTCTTGTGTCTCGTCTAAGGGAGATCTTGAAAGTGCTAGAATAAGTCTTAGGAATGTCGAAAACAAAAGCAACCACGGATGCAATAACAGCGGAATGGATCAAAAAGCCTATGATCCGGGTTAGTCATCTAATTTCAACCGACTCATCTTCTTCTAGCCCAGTCTCATCCATGAGCAAGTCTCATCTATGAGCAAGTCTCAAGATAAACACGCTGCCGAAGCCCACTGCTTTAGGAGATCATCACTATTCTGGGATGTTACCCAGCTCTCAACCCGATTCACGCTACCGAAGCACATTCGCTTCAGCAAATAACCACCACCATAAGACAACTATCCGGCTCTCAAACCAATTCGCGTCTTCATCCTCCTCACCAGCTCCTTCGCCATCGCCTTCCTCGTCGCCTCCGTCCGTCCAGCCGCATCCTTATTCTCCGCCGCCCTCCGCAGCAAATAATTCAAACAATCCCTCATGCTCCCCCACGTCGTGCACTTATACACCTTCGGCACGTCAAACCTCGCCGCCTCACCCTTCGCGCGCGCCTCCGTTGCCGTCTTCGCCGCCTGCACGAGCTCGCACGAGATCTCGTCCGCCATCCCCTGCAGCTGGGCATAACACAAGTCAGGGAGCGCGTCGCGCGGGTTGAGAGACAACTGGACGTTGCGCAGCTTCTGGGCTTTGCGGATGGAGTCGGCATTGTGCGTCGCGAGGACGACGGCGATGTGGGGGAAGGACGCGAGCGTGGATTCGACGGGCTGCAGGATGCCGCCGTATTGGCGCTTGAGGAGATTGGCGACGAGCGCGTCGTAAGCACCGTCCGTGTCGGCTTTGGTGGGCTGCAGGAGGTGCTTGTCTTCGGAAAGAAGATAGGCGCCACGGACGAGCTTCACCCCGAGAGTGTATTCGTGCTCTTTGGCGTCCGCGAGGTGAGATGAAAGGAGGGTGGGCATCATACCCAAGTAGGCTTGGTAGGTGTTATAGAGTACAGGCCTCTTAGATGGACGACCCGCTGTGTGAGCATTATACGTGCGTTGAAGATTGAGCGACCATGCGTGAACGCCCGGAAGGGCATCCGACTCTTCGGCGGCTGGAAGTAGGGAGACATTTTTTGCTGCCGCAGCATCGCAGACTTGGTGCATTGCTGAGTCCATAGAAGGCGAAGGAAGTTCCTGCTCCTTGAGCAATTGCAATGCCTTGCTACCAAGTCCTGACCATCTAATAGACCGTAAGTAACAGTTTTGATTTTTTCAAATTCTAGTGAAAAATCACGGCGATTGGAAATACTTACTTTAGACCAACGAAACTCCCGGGATTGGCCATTTCAACTGTCTCCAAGAGTCCTTTTCTCCATTTCTCAACAGCCGCTTCAGCATCTTCCTCTTCGCCTTCGAGCACTTCAAGTGCATACTCGAGTATCACATCGGCATATCCACAAGCTCGCATTTGCTGCATGGTCTTCTCAACTTCAGGCTTTGCATCGCCAACGCAGAATTGCTTGTAGAACGTCTGCCTCAGTAGAGCGCGGATAACAGGATTTCGATCTACGTTAAGCAGATAAGACTTGGATTTGAGCATACGTGTGAGAAGTTTGGTTGAGAAGTTCATCAGTCTGGGAGATGAGGATATAGTAGTGATCAAAAGAGTGCGAAAGACGCTAGATAAAGGTAGAATTGACAAGGGGGCTTCTTTATAGGCCGATGCTAGAGGTTTGCGGGCTTGATTCGGATGTTGATCTATGGGACCAGGATTCTTAATCCGCGGCCTGCGAATCTGGTTCGCATGTTGATCTATGGGAGTAGGATTCTTGTATGGCGCTGTTGCCTGAGGTTTGTGGACTTGAATGGGTTCTTGATCTATAGGAGTAGGGTACTTGTATGACGATCCTCGAGGTTTGCGAGCTTGATCTGGATGAGCGTCTATGGGGGGAGGTTTGCCCGTCGACTTGTTCCTCTGGCGCTGACTAGATTGAATGCTCTGGATTTGATAGATATTGCAGAGCCACTTATCCGACTGCACACGTCCTCTCAGCTGGCGAATGGACTGCATCTTTGTTGGTCGACAACTGGGGTCGCTTGAAGCTGGCAAAGATTGTCAGAAGTGCGCAGTCTTCTGGTTTATGATCTGGAGAAGAGAAAAGTGAAGCTCATCGAAATTACTCAATCGGTCGACCATCACAACAGCCACAGATTGTGTAACGACGCGGCTATTTGCGGTTGGTCATCACGAATGGTCCAGCGTGGGGGTTTTGTCGAGAGGGGCATCGACTATCCGCTGGCCGGTTAGGATTCGCGCTTGGGTCGAAAGCAGGAAGGATAGGAGTGTGGATCACGTTTCGCACGGTCCACCACTTTGCACACTGAATTTTGAGTCCACTCCACGAATTCGTATACGAATTACTCCACCAATATGAAGCCGATTGATTTAGCAATTGAAGCAGCGAATGCGCAGAAGCAGTCTAATTACATTCAGATAGTAAAATTTTATGGAATTCAGCGTATAACGTTATCACGTCGTCATAGAAGAATCAATAAATCTCATATTAAAACGGCCCATGAAATCTAGGTCAAATTTTTATAACATCAAAAAAATATATTAATTTTGTGGATTAATATATTTATATATCGTGGGATTCCATTCATTATTTGAATGATTCGAAATTTTATTATCAATATTGTTAAAAAAAAGATTAAAATAAAATAAATAAATCGTTTTATAAAACGTCATTGATTGTAATTGAAATCAGCCTTTTTTACCATTTTTAATATCATTTGAAAATGAATAAATAATTATATTAATTTTTAATTATATTTTGAATTAATATGAATTATTAAATTACGTTATTTTATTATTAATATTTTATTAGATTTTTTTTAAAATTACCGAATATAATATCTTATTATATAATACGTATAATATAAACGAAAAAGATTTTGTTATAAATTAAATAATAAAATACCGCCGTATATTCAATAGAATAATTTATAAATAAGACTTTTTTTAAAAAATAGATCAGAATGATTCACGTTTATAGATTATTATTCTTATTTCGATTTTTATAAATGGTGAAATTTTATTTCCAATATTTATTTATAATATTTAATTAAATGTTATACAAAATTCATAAATTTAATATATGAATTTCATTATTCATAAATACAATTTTATATTATTTAAAATAGATTAAATAAATAATCAGATTGGATTAATTTGATTAAAAGAAATATTCAATAAAAATATTAAAAATAAAATTAATAATAATTTAAAATAATAAATATTTATTATAAATGATTATAAATTTTATTTTATTTAAAATTTTTTAATTATTATTTTAATTAATAAATTATAATAATTATTTATTCTTTTTATTCGATTTATCAATTTTAATTATCAAATATGAATTTATTTAGATTATTAATTGAATATTATAATATCGAATTAGATATTTAATTTTAATATATATAAGATTTATTTTTATTAAATAAAATTAATTTTTTTTTATTATTTTGGATAATGTATTAAAAAATATTTATAATTAAAAATATTATAAATAAATGATTTAAAATAGAATTTTAGCCATTTAATTCATTTATTATATTCAATCAAATTCGTATTTAATATATTGAAAAATATTTAGATCAATTTTTCAATTTAAAATCTTCAATTATGGTTATTATAAAATATTAAAGATAAATTCGTAAATAATTCAATATCAGATTAATATTTTCGGAATATAAAAAGATTGATAAATTTGAAATTTTTATATTTCAGTAAAATATGAATATCCATTTTTTTAAAATAGAAAATTCGAATTTTAAAAAGATAATTCGAATTCAGAAATAATGACCGAATATACGAAAATAACTGAAGATATCTTTTCAATATTATGAAATAATAATATTCAGTTCTAATAAATTTACATTCGTTTGTAAATTATAATAGAAGAAGAAGGAGACTGAAATAATTGAAAAATAATAAAAGGAAATTCAAAAGGTATAAAAAAAGACTGATAAATAAATTGAAATTGAATGAAAGGTATAACGAAAACGCGACTGAGAGAAAATTCAGAAATAATGAAAGATTGAACGAATTATTAAGGAATAATAAAAATAGGAGATTATTGAATAGCGAATAACGAATAAATAGTTTAAAGATGAATCACAACGAAAATAGCGAAAATAATAGAAATAACGAAAAATGTTAAATAATATTTAAAATATTGTAATAATGAATACGAAGAATTCAAATGAAACGCAAACGAATTTTTATTTAAATCGTTCAGAATATCAAATATAAATTCCATTATATTTCAAAAATTAAATTTAATGGCTTATTTGACGCGTATGAATTAATATTATTGAATCCATTTGATTTCATTTTATT
>JAGEMR010000186.1:0-46909 GCA_021030915.1 Astrothelium macrocarpum
CAATTATTATCTAATATAATAATGATTCAATTATTATCTAATATAATAATGATTCAATTATTATCTAATATAATAATGATTCAATTATTATCTAATATAATAATTATTCAATTATATAATAATAAATTATTTTTATATCAAAATAAAAAATGATTTTTATTCATGATAATAATATATAATAGAATAATATAATCCAATATATTCATATTTTGAATTATTATTATTCATTTTCAATTATTTTATTGAATCATATAAAATTTTTCATATTTTTTAATATTGATAATAATTATTTCTAATGAAATTTGATTTATCAAAAATCCCATTTTATTAAAATTATAAATATTTTCCTTTTAAATATCAAATTTATCAATTATATTTTATATAAAATTAAATCATTCGTAAAATTTATCAGAATTTTTATATTAAATTTTTTAATAATCAATTTTATAATTAAAATATATCCGAAATTCAGATTATTATCATATAAAATTAAAAATTTAATTCTTATTTATATATGATATATCGCGGTCGTGTAATAATCGATTCATTATATTTTCAATATTATAATATCAAAAAAGAAATAATTATAAATCCAAATCAAATATATATTATATAAATATTTACTTTTCTAATTCAATAAATTTTTGATTATAAAATTGAATATTATATTATGAAAATTTTCTATATTATTAATTTTAAAATATCATATAAGAAATTTTATATATAATTATCATATGACGAATATTTAATTTAGAATTCTTTTAAAACGTTTAAAATATAAAAATAAGATCTTTTTTTTTTTTTCAGATTTGAATCATGATAAAATGTGAAAAAAATTTGATTTGAATAAGAATTATACGAGAGTACGGAAAAGTGGCCGACTCGCTTGGGTGGCCGACTCGCTTGTGTTATACGTTAATTATTTTTATACAATAAAAATGACTTTTTTATAAAAAATCCGAAATAACGTATATGATAAATGATCCGCAAAAACTGATCTTTTTTGAGAGAAAAAATGATATCACGATTTTCAATTCAAAATTCTGAACAATCAGGGTTCAGAACAATACGTAGACGTATATAGACATTATCATGGCAGACAGCTATTTCGCTGAAGCTGCCACGTAACCTTAGCACCTTCGTATTTAGATAGTTGTTTAATCTGAATACTTCATTTTACAGCTCTGACATTTTTCACCGTCTTCCACCAACTTTTGCACGTTCAGAATTACCTGAGAGATACTCTTAGTAATGATCAGTGGCTTCAATTTCAAAAGCACATTTATTGAATGCTCAAATTGTATGAGGATCTCCCTGACTTGCTGTTCGCGTGCCAGGGCGTGCTGGGGAGTACTGGTGTTTCTTTTTTGCAACCCTTGATGCTGCAAGTAGGAGTTTATGCCTGCTCGTGCCATAATGCACTTCTTCTTCCCGGCGAGCTAGCAGTACTCTTATGCAAGCTGGGGGATGCTCCCTTGTGCGACGTCATTTTAACTGGGCGCTCCACGCGAGGCTCGCATGGCTGAACCTGACAAGCTGCGCGTCGCGTTACACAACAGTCGCGGCCTCAACGGTCATGCACCCAGGTGAAGGCAAAGTAGACGACCGATTTTCTAGCTCGAGCGCGTCCGCCAGCGCGTGGGATACACGACATGGCACGGAGATCGGGAGAGGGTTTACGGAGACTCCCAGCAGAAACAAGGCCGGAATCTCAAACGGTGCACAACCAGCCTAGCGGCAGCAGGATGCGGTCATGATGTCCGAGAGGGATGCACGCTGATGGAGCTCGTAAGGCAGAGGACGGGGCATCAGGTAGCGGATGCGGACCCAGAAGGGAGCATTGGGGGCATGTTCGACAGCCAGGGCGTCCTAGCCTCCCGGCGCACGTATAGCATACCGGCAACTCGCGTACCGTGGTAACGATAATCTAGGAGGTCACATGCGCGTTGCCGGCAGCGGCCAGGGTGGTGAGTTTGCTTTTTGACAATGTCTTGTTGACGAACGTTTTTTCTGGATAAAAGGCGGCGGCCAATCAGCGCGGCAGCTCGTCGCTCGCCATGACGCCTGGCGAAGCACACCCTGGCCTCGTCCGCCGACGACGAGACTTCAACCTTCGCAACACCAGAAGGCTCCAATGACCGACTAACGGACTGGCCAGATCATCCATCCGCACCCGATCTTCTGCATCATGTCCATCCATTTGCCTTGCCAGCGTCCGCCTTGCCTGTTCCAGCAAGCAGTTAGAGAGCCCTGGCGAGTGCAGTACTGACAACACATCAACCTGACAGCACCGTGCTTGGTACATCTGTCGACCCCGACCCGGAGCTTACATCGTTCTGTCGTAGCCATCTTTTGCTGCTTTTACGCTGCATGCCAGCCGAGGCGTCTCCCGCGCTTGTGCTTTTCCTTGCTGCTTGCAGCGCTTCGAGCCCTCCCTTTCTTTGTACATGCCTGGCGCTGGCGCGGCCCGTTGCTGCCCACGCCGTCTCCTTATCCAAACTTTCCACCATCCAAAAGCATGTCTGTCCGCCAATCTGAACGAGCCGGCTCGAGCATACGGCCCAGTTTCTGTTGCTTCTCTCGTCCAAGACCGCTCCTATCGCTGCAGTCATCGCCCAGGGTCATGCATGTATCTCTTAGCACTGTCCATCTCCAAACCCCTCGACCCGCCCATCAAATTTGTCAGAAAAGGGCAGCATCGGCTCGACGGGGCGACGGCATGCTTTAGCTTCACCGGGAATCATGCAATTCAATCAATGGAAGGAGCGGGGTCTAGATAGACGGACTGCTGATGGGGTCAACCGGATGCCCTCGAGCAGAATCAGGTAGGTTGATGACAGGGTTGTGATGGGTATAAAAGGAGGTGTGATGTTGGCTCGAGTCTGATTCTCTTTCTCTTCTCTATAATTCCGTTTGCAGTTTCAAACATTCAATTCACACAAGCAAACAACTTCCGAGATTACCCTTTTGGTATCCACTTAAAGCCCCCAACCTTCATTCACTCGGCCTTGAACAAGTCATAGCCTACCCATATCTTTGTCCAACCTTCTCATCTATCCACCATGCCTGCCACCGCACCAGCTTACTCGTACTACCCCTCCACCTCTACCCCTATCAACATGCCCCAAAAGTCTTCCTATTATGCCCAACCCCAATATGCACAAGCCCATAGGCAACCATATGGCCGCATCTCTGCCTCACCACCAGAAGCTCCCGAAAGTGTCACAACCTCGGGCGTTCCTTCCTATGTTCCATCCACGACTTCCAGCAGCTATGCGGGCAGCGCAAGCGACTATGACTCAGCTTCATCAGGTGGTGCTCCTGCAGCAAATGTCGACATGCTCGATTACATGAATGATCGCCTATCTGGCGCATTCGATCCGACGCCATTGGACCGGAGTTTGGCAAAGCAGGCACAAACGTATTTCACTGCCCTCGCGAGCTCATTAAATCATGTACACGCTAACAAAAGTATTCTAGCTCGGGTCAGCTCAACGCCAAAACCCGCGAGTTGCTCGAACTTCAAGCTCTTGCGCGCCGCCGACTCGCCGCTACCCAGGCCAACTTTGCAGATGGCATGAAGGCCGCAAAGGAGACGCAGCGCGATTTGCAATGGACCCAAAAGCGAGTGTCGCAACTCAACCAGCGCGCGGCGCAAAAATATCCAGCTCAGTATCAAGCCGCGAGCGCGCGGTATCCTGCGCCTGTGGAGTACTAACTCCAGCGCATACCAATTTCTCAACGCGATGATGGAAATTTCTCTTTTCTCCATTTTTCTCCCCTGTACAAAAGCTTTTCTAAATCTCGGCACGAACTTAACGGATTTCCTATTTTTCACAGGCGAGAAAAAAATTCAATTCAACTACATGAGCGTTTTGGTCGCCCAAAACCACCATCTTTCATTTCACGCAAAACCCATGACACCCAATAGCCCCCAAAGAAAAGTCCACATGAAGTCAAAATAAACTTCCGCAGCGCCGCGCGGCCGCGCGCATCTTGCCCCCCTCCCCCCTTAACCCCCCCGGCTTCCCGTAGGCTTCGGTTTTCCCGCCTTCCCGCGGGACTAAAAAAAAAAATATGCATCGCTGCTTTTAACTCGCGCTTCCTCCCCCCCCTCCCCCCCAGCAACGTACCTGTCAGGGGCCCGGCGTGCCGATTCGTTGGAGGGAGCGACAGACGCGCCAGGCCTGCGCATGCATTGCGGCAGCGCGGGTGGAACCGAGGGGCCGGGGTGTGGGGGGATTTGGGGGGGCCCTCGGGTGCTGGGGGAGGCTAGTGGCGACTAACTGGGCTGGGTGGGTGTGTGGGGGAGGAGGCCGAGAGGGGAGGGGGAGTGGTGCGTCGAGGCTTGGGTTTGAAACACGTGAGGGTTGCTCGTGGCCTGGTGAACGAAATAGGAAATGGTTGCTTAGCCTAAGCTCTCTCTTTTTTGGGGGGTTTTCCTGGAATTGCAGGGAGGTGGTATTACATCATGTGGTAGCTTGTGGTCCTGTGATCTATCTAAGTAAGGTACATCCTGTTTTTGGTTCTCGGGTCTGCTGCCACGTGCTGGTCTCCTCGTGTGTGTGTATGTGTAAGACAGTGGTGTCCATGACTAATGGGTAGTGAGATTCAAGCCGTCCTGCTTGCAGTGTTCCGACCAATCAGAAAACCAGTCCCAGAAGTTCATCGTTTGCTAAGTAATACTAAGTTCAACTTGAGTTAGCGTTCCATCTGATTGTAGCTCTTGCGTATGCAGGCTGCAATGATTTGCCTTGCGTACATGGTCGGTGAACCGTCGCTCCGGACAAGTTCGGTATTATTGTTTGGCACATAGACTCTTTCCTTTCGGCCCCAATGTCCGATTCTGTAGAAGTCTATAACATTGAGAGTGGATAAGATTCGTGGACCAACTGAAAGATTTCCTCGAGTATGGCGACTGTCGTTTGTAAGGCCTCCAAGTAAACTTGACGTAAAGCAATACATTAACTCACCTAGTGCCTAGTCACATTAACTTTGGCCATAGCACTCCCCTCCAGCCTCATAATTATTTACGGACTGTGGCCTCTCTTGGAAGTTTTCCGCTCGACCTGTGCCGATTTCTGATCGAAAATACTCTTTGCTCTTTCCGTTCACAATTTACAAGACCATGATCAAAAAGTATTAGGCTCTTCCTCGGCCACTGGGCAATCATGATTCTACTCTTCATTCTTGACGTCCTTAACTCTACTGTTTTCGTCAAGCTCCAAATCTGCCCATGGATCTTCCACAAAGCTCGGCAAGAAATACACCATACCCCCCCGCTGGTTCTTGACGCCCTTCTTCAAATCCTGAAGCTCTTTATCCGATATCTGGTCCAGTCTTTCCTTGATAGCTGGTGGAAAGTGTGCACCATTGTAATGCCTACCGCGGCGAGTGGAGTTTTGAGACTCATTCCAAATTGCGGTTTCAAGAGTCGCAGCCGCACTTGCTATTTCTTCGTTTTCGCGTTTGATTTTGTTTTCTTCTTTTGGAGCAATTGTAGATCGCGAGCCAAGCTCGATTCGATTTGCTCCACTTGCAGTTTTGTCGTTTTCTTGCTTGATTTTCGTTTCTTCTCTTAAAGCTATAGTAGATCGTGAGCCAAGCTCAATTCGATTTGCCCCGCTTGTAGTCTTTTGTTTCCCCAAGTTCGTATCGACAACAGCATCGACTTTGGGATTGTGTTTGCGCTTGCTGGTTGGAATTTGTTGACCAAATGAGGAAAAGCCCATGGAGGCTGCTAGGGCAGGGTCAATGTCAAAATCTGATTCTTCAGCCATGGGGGAGTTGAGAGATAGGCCTTCTCTATGACTTGGTCGGCCAATTCGAAGAGGAAAATCGGGAAGAAGGGGAAAGTTGTGAATTGATGAAGCATGGCTTGAGCTCGGTTGGCCGGGCCGGGCCGGCGTCTGTGCAACTGCATTGTTAGGCGTGGCTGTGCATGCTCATGCATGAGCAAGAAGCATGCATTTCAGTTTCTACAGCAAGTGCCCAAACTGCATTCTGATTGAGAATAGGAAGAAATCATTAAATTCCTGTTTTAGTTGTATCCTGGTCCTCCTCCGTGTCGCTACTTTCACTAGCAATACTGCGTCGTTCTAATTCTCTCCCCAGCATCTGCCCAAATATCTCAATTTCGTCAACAGCCTCCGAATCGCTTGGCTTGTCTGTCCTGCTCTCATTAAGAATGTTGCGCCACCCACTCGGATCATCTAGATCCCATAATTGCCCTGGCTCCAGATCTGTCCAAAATTTTCTATGCAACGTCATGATTCGTTCTAGTTTCGGAGCCCTAGCAGCGATAACTGCCGCGGTAGATGGACCGATAGGA
The DNA here is from genome assembly GCA_021030915.1 of Astrothelium macrocarpum. Lineage (NCBI taxonomy): Eukaryota > Fungi > Ascomycota > Dothideomycetes > Trypetheliales > Trypetheliaceae > Astrothelium > Astrothelium macrocarpum. The sequence goes on from JAGEMR010000186.1 coordinate 6,332, forward strand.
ACCGCGTTAAGCCATACTTCCTTCAGCTCCGTCCAGACAATGGCGGGCTGGCTGAAACTCTTATTACTACGATGTCCCGGCCTCTCTGGATTGAGCTGCGCCTCAAGATCTAGAAGCAAGGGATTAGGACCTACACGGCCAAGCCAAACGAATCTTAGCTTCTTCAGCGAATTCTTGAAGCTGGATAGGTAGTGGTGAAGAATTTTGCGGAATATGCGAACTTCGCTTGTGGAGCAATCGATGTGTGGGCTTGAGATTTGGAGTTCGAGAGCGGTGAGAGAGTTCCAAAAGAACGAATTCCACCATTCCAAATGATTCGAGGCAGTTAAAGCACCTAGCCCAGCCCAGCGCATGGGTAAAATAGATATGGGTGTGATTGGCGCTAAACGAAGGGCGCGAAGTCGACTAATCGTGTGATACGATGGGTCCCCACAAGACTTTTCGAGCGCCGTACGTATACTAATCAATGCCTTTTCAATCGGCGTAAGAGCATGCCAAGTGGTATCGCCGTTGGGGATGGCAATGGCTAACGCATCGAGATTTGGCAACAGGCGTAAGAGCTGTGTCCACACAGAGGGCTTGTCGAGAGACTCAGAAGAATCCAATGGCCTTTTTGATGGAGACATGTCGCGCAGAGCCGGGTGAATATGCGAGGGGTTGCCTTCAATTGTATGTGATGGCACTGGACTTATATTGTGCTGGACTGTTTGAGGTATAGCAGTCCTGTTAGCTCCCGATTTCTCGGGACCTTTGTCGAGTCGAGGATCTTGAAATCGAGCATCAGCACGTATCGAGCTTTGCTGTGAAGCTTTAATGTCAGAACGAGCTTTGGACTCCGTGTTCGTTCTTGCACGCAAGTTATCGGGCTCGCTATCTACAGAAATTGGGCTATTGTGAAGGCTGATGACAAGTTCTCGACAATAGGATCCAATACGCTGTAGCCCATCGATATTTTCCAAGAGTCGATCAGGGTCCATATAGTAACGAATGCGTATCTGTCGAAATAATCTTGGTAGCATGAAAGAAGTGGCCTTGTTTGTCGTTTTGGATACCTGTCGAAGGTTGCGTAGGGCCCCTCTGGGAAGCAGTATAGCAAGCATAATGACAGGACGAAGACGTAAGTCCCTAAGGTCCATCTTCTCATGGTCGCGAAAAGGATTGATGAACTTCTCAAACTCGCTTCTGCGAGACATCTTCTGGGCGACGGCCATTCGAAAATGAGAAGGATATGAGCTCGACATGCTGAACGCGGCGGCTGCACCTCGTGCCTGTATTTCATTCCGACTGCGATCCACTCGATTAAAGATATCACGCATCATTGTGGATTGGTGCGCTATGATACAACGTGTGAATGCACAAAGATCAACATCACAACCGCATATTTCTTTTGACCACGAGCAGCGTGATTTCCATTCTCTCAGGTCATGCAGTTGCCAATTTACCTAGATGGCCAGGTGCTCGACGCCGCTGATTTCAAAGTTGCCTTGGTGAATGTGGACATGAGCATCGTGAGCATATCAATACCTGTCACACGCCTACTTCCGGAAGACCTGGGTGTGCATATTGGAACTAGCAGGATTCAACTTGAGGCACATGGAGCCAAATGAAGTCACGACTTTATGTACAAAGTGTCGTGACTGTAATCCTTTCTCGGCCCCTGGACTTGATAGGTGACGCTGAACATCATCTTGTCTCCTAGAGATTGGAATTTATAAGAGGCATAGTATATATCATTAACGCAGAGATGGTCACCTTTGAGGAGCAGCACTCCTGAATCAATATCCTTGGAGGACTCTGGCTGAAGTTCATTGAAGAGATAGTCAACGGTACTACCATCGTCTTGAACGAACCAGGTGCTGATTTGGTCTCTCTGGGAATGGTACCTATATACGTATTTACGGCTCGCGTGCATTTTCGGTCCACTGTCCGTTTCTAGTTCGCCCTCTTCGACGTACAGATACTCTGCGTCAAAGGCAGATGCCGTTGAAGGACGTTGGTAAAAGTTTGCAGTTCCCTGAAGAAAACCTGTTGGGTATCCGGGTATATTGCTTTTGAGCTGCCGACGAATCGTCCATGCGCCTTCAAGAGAGTCAAAGGCTTGGCGAGCAGCAGACATGGCCACTAATGATGAGGTTCTCTAGGTTGTTCGACGATGAGGAGATAATTCACCCAACAGTTCAGGGGTAAACTGGGCGTATAGTCTGGCGGCGCGACGGGATATCGCTCAACCATGGGAGACAGGGGACGAGAAATCCTAGTGGAGATTGTTCGGGTTCGGAAGAAGAGATGAGAGCCAGGCAGGGGCCAGTTCTGCCGATAATGCATGACATCTGCGACCCAACGGCCGAAGCTGGAGCAGAGAAATGCAGGTCCATCCCGTCCAGATCCGTTCTGTCGTCAAAAGTCATCATTCCAACCACGCTCTCATCTCATGACAATCGCGACTTATTTCCATCAGGTACGTTACAGAAACCACGCGCACATAGTCGTTATTCGCCCAATTCCTTTAGGACCGTTCCCATTGCGACTTCTCTCATGTAATGGCGGGGTAGCTGAGCCCCTCGTTATTCAGCATTGAAGGACGAATTGGTCAGCCCTGGCGTCGGGAAGCTCTTTTCTGAGCTTATAGGAATCATTGTCGAGCTCACTACTTTTTATATCGAGTTTGTCGCTTCTCCGACCTGCCCCTCAAGTCTCACGTTGTTTGCGCGTTCCCCGTACCTGCCCTGCTCTGCCTCGGCAAACGATAATGTATGGATTCTGATTGCTTAAACTCACAGTTCCAACAACTTTGATTTATTGGATTGCTCCGAATTTTCCAGCCTTGATTCTGAGAGCTTCGCGGAAACTTGGATTTCATCTCTTCTGATTGTTGCGTCGTTCGCATTGATACACCTCTCCAACACATCCTTGCTTCACACGAACCGCAATCGCCAAGATGGTGGGACTCGCACCAAGAAGGCGACCTTCTAGGAGGGGTAAGCCGTGGATCTGGCCCATTGCAAACAAACACAGTTTTTAACCAAGTAAAGGGTCCATGACGGACATGCCTGCCGATCTTCGAGAACAAATTCTTCGATTGGAAGACGCCTTTACCGTATCGACAGAGACACTAAAGAAGATTACAAAACAGTTCGTATCGGAGCTTTATCAAGGTGCAATACATGTATCGATTGTCTTCCGGGAGGGAGCTGATAAGACGTAGGCCTTACGACTGAAGGCGGAGATATCCCAATGAATCCAACATGGTGCATGGGCTTCCCAACTGGGTATGAGACTGGTACTTTTTTGGCGCTAGACATGGGCGGCACCAACCTTCGAGTCTGTGAAATTGAGCTGGCAGAAGAGGTGGGCGAGTTTGACATTATACAATCCAAGTACCGGATGCCCGAAGAGCTCAAGTCGGGTACAGGCGAGGAGTTGTGGGGCTACATTGCAGATTGTTTGCAGCAATTCATCGAGTATCACCACGAAGGCGAGAAACTCAATAGCTTACCTCTTGGCTTTACCTTTTCATATCCTGCGACACAAGATTACATCGATCACGGTGTTCTACAAAGATGGACGAAAGGGTTCGATATTGAAGGTGTTGAAGGCACAGACGTGGTTCCTCCTTTTGAGGAAGCACTAAAAGAACGGGTATGTACATTACATTGTTCAAGTTAACCTTCTACTGAGGGCCATAGGGGGTGCCAATCAAACTCGCGGCTCTGACCAACGATACCACCGGTACTCTAATTGCTTCTGCATACACAGACCCAGACATGAGGATTGGGTGCATCTTTGGCACGGGTTGCAATGCTGCGTACATGGAGCATTGTGGTGAGATTGGAAAACTGGCGCACATGAATCTTGACAAGGACACGCCCATGGTTATCAACTGTGAGTGGGGAGCATTTGACAATAAACACGCCGTCCTACCACGCACCCAATATGATATCATTATTGACAAAGAGTCACCTCGACCTGGCCAGCAATCATTTGAGAAAATGATTGCAGGATTGTATCTGGGAGAAGTATTCCGACTTGTTTTGCTTGATTTGCACAGTCAAGAAGGCTGCAAGATTTTTGATGGCCAGGACGTTGGTAAACTCAAGAAGCCGTACACGCTAGATTCTTCCTTTCTCTCCTCCATCGAAGAGTGAGTTCAAATCCGATATTTTCTGTGTCAAGGAGCTCCTTGTCTAACGACAATCCATCTCGGCAGAGACCCCTTTGAGAACTTGACTGAAACGCACGAACTCTTCCAACGCACCCTTTCTATCGAAGCCACCAAGCCCGAACTTGAGCTCTGCCGTCGTCTCGCCGAACTTATTGGTACTCGCGCCGCCCGTCTCACTGCATGCGGTGTTGCGGCCATCTGCACCAAGAAAGGCTGGAAGAGTTGCCATGTCGGTGCTGATGGCAGTGTATTCAACAAATATCCGCACTTCCAGGTATGATCCGTCCGGTTCTTTTTTCCGAAATGGAGGTGATAGACTATCTCTGGAGACGTGTCATTAGTACTAACAAAAGCATCATTACAGCAACGTCAAGCCAAGGCTCTTCGCGAAATTCTCGATTGGGATACCGCAGATGACGGAAAATGGAAGCGCAAAGATCCGGTCCTAGTCACAGCTGCCGAAGATGGTAGCGGTGTGGGTGCTGCATTGATTGCTGCCCTGACGTTGAAGCGTGTACAAGAGGGCAATTTGGCGGGTATCAAGGATGAGCAGGCGCTGAAAATTGCAGCCGGCGCAAAATAGGACCTGGGTGAGGAGAAGCTGGATTGTCAGGAGGTGGGGCGGAAAATTAACAGCATTACACATGTAAATTTTCTCAACGAGACAGCGCTGTCACATGAAGAGTCTGTTAAGACTCAGCAGTAGCTGAAATATGTACGTCATGATCTTATGATAGATAGAGCTTAGACTTTTTGTGCACAAAATGTCACTATTTTCAAATCTCTTAGAAACATCACCCATTTATTTTGGTAGTCGGTATTGCTAGCATCAGTACTTTGGTTTCGATGGTATGAGACTCATCTGCTGCCCAACATTTCCCTCAATCCCGAACAGCTTATAGAACCAAGGTATTATAATAAAGAAGCTCTCGGGCTCGCCCATGTGCTTCCTGTCCGGGACAAATCTTGCCTCCTTCACTGGTCCATGCTGCAGAGCTAAGTAATAATCATCAATTGGGAAAATCTCATCCTCGGTCCCATTCACCAATAGCAACCTGGCGCACGTGGGCCGATCTAATGTCCCGTCATTCAGCAGACTGAACTTGTGCGCTTCTTTTTTGAACGCTTCCAAATCCGAGCCATACCCAAACTTGTAGCTCAGTGTAGTCGCCAGATCAAATGGATATTCCAATTTATTCACGTTGTTCAACCACTCCGCGTCAAACATGTGATGAACGCCTCCTCCTAACGCCACTACACCCGCGAGTCGCTCGGCATGCGTGTGCGCCAATCGAATTCCATAGTACCCACCTGTACTAAAGGACCAAACACCAACTCGCTTTGCATCGATCCCAGGTTGCTGTGCGACCCAGTCTAACAAGCTCGACCATTGCCGGTCAGGTGCTGTCGGATCACTACGCAGTGCGGGCGAGTCACCTGTGCCAGGGATCTCAACAACCGCGATACCAACGCCCAGTTGACGCCAAGACTCGGCCCACACGGCAAGTTCAGTACGGTAGCCATCGAGTCCAGTGATGATGATCAGAAAGGGTGCTGGAGATGAGGCAGAGGCAGTAGACGGTAGCTGATGGAAGATGGGAACGTGGGCACCCTCACCGGAGATGGCATGGGTGTGAGGAACCAGGACTTCGTACATGGGATGTTCGCGGAGGCTGTGAAGATGCGCATAAGTTACTAAGCCAAGGCATGATTTGGGGATGATCGAGATGTCGGGACTTACCCAAGACCTTTTCGGGCAGCTTTCTTGCCCTCCTCCCACGCATGGCGCTGCTTTTCTGACCTGGGCGCCGGGAACCGTGAGATGCGGTAGACAGCTGAAGCTCGCCTTCCAATAATCAGAGACACGTAGCATAGCAATTGAAAGGCGGATTATACAAGTAGAGTTCAGAAGCTTTCTCTTTTTCCCCAGCCTGTTCCGCCTCCTCTGCCCTCTGAACAAGCTCTTCGGCCTTGGGAAAGTACATTTGCGCGTATTCGTCCCAGTCATAAGGTTCTTTCAACCCTTTCTATTAGAAATCAATAAAATTCTATTGACCTGAGGTGCTTGAGTCTGCGCACGTTGATGATGGATTCAGCAATAGGCTCAAAGTCCTGGAATGATCCAAACATGAAAGGATAAACACCCATTTGACACTATTTGGAGTGTGAGCCGAGCATTCGGAGCTCGTCCAACGTGATGGAAGCTTACTGGCTTCTTCCATTTTGTTTCCCATAGCTGCTGAAAGGATGTGTGGTGTGGAGCAGGAGTTTTTAGCTTGTCTTGTATGAAGAATTTACCACCAGGAGCAGCCATGGTAGCAGATGCAGCTTGATAGATCAAAGAGAAGAGGAAAGCGACAATCACACACAAGCAGAAGAGATGTGAAAAAAGAAGTAAGAGGGAACAGCAACAAAAACAGGTCGCATCCGAGGGGATGTCCGTGATTTTATCAGCTCACCTACAAAAATGGTGCAGGGATACGGAACCGGGCGCTCGCTGGGCAGAGTTGCCTTCGGCTACTCCTGTTTACGCAGATTACCATGATGCGGTTGCGGATGCATGCTCATGGCTTTTGTTGTCATCGCATCGTTCCACATTGGGCTGTTGCTCTCTGGCCCACGGGTAACTATGATCTGGCGTGAACCTATAGTTGGAAGCTCTGTATGCATGCAAAGACACGAGAGGCTTCGGATGTCGGGTCATAGGCTTGTCCGATTGTTGGAGGCTGTCCAAAAATGCGGCGAAAAGCGAAGATGGCGGAGTTGGTGGTGTGGGGATGGGGAAGAAGTCCGAAGAGCTGGCGGCTTCGGGAAGTGGGGATCTATTGTATTGGACCACCTTTCCACTTACACTCGTAAAGAATCGAAATGACGGTCTGTAAAACGACAATGATAGTTTATTGAAATGGGTCAAGCTGAAAGTGGCGGGAGACTTCGGGGATGACGCCTAAATCACTCCAAGCCACAACTGTGAGCCAGTATACGACATTTTCAAGCATTCATGGATGATTTCGATTAAATCTTTTCGATCAAAACCATACTGACAGGCCTTGTTCGCAAGACATTTGACGCCATTATCCTTTTCCAGCGTATTCGCTCTTCCATATTCGATCAAATTTTGCTTGGTCAACAGCATACTCCCTGACAAACTCCCATTCCATCTCATGCATACGATGACCGCACAGAACCACACTGTGCAGTGGTTTCCCAAGGTCTGCATTTGAAAGCTCCTCCAAAGTACCCGCCACAATCTTCTGAGCCTCACCTCCACCTGCTCGTGCAATTCCCACAGCCAGCTTTTCTGCTCCACAAATTCCTTGCTTCCGGTCTTGCTCAATCTCCAGCAATTGGGTACAACATTGAGCAACAGACATGTAGCGCGGTGCCTCGTATACAATCTTACCCCTTGCCATTTGTTCGAGGTTTGGCTCCTTGACTTTAATATCGAGTAGTAGAAGTGTGTGGAACCCTAGCGAAGCGTTTTCTCCAATTTTATCATAAAATGAGCTTGGCCGCCAGGTGTCGGTAAAAAAGACAATGGACACCGTCTGTCCGAAGGTGTAAAGACTGAGGCCTATTGCACCAACAGCGGTCAAAATGGAAGCATTTGGCACACTTTGCGTCGGTATAGATAAATGACGGGCGCGGAGTACCAGGTCGGTATGCGTTGTTGCGCTGAAAGGATCGCCCACGACTAGAAATGCCACTTCTTCCTTGTCGGCATTTTCTAGAATAGTATCGCTACTAGATTCGACCATTTCGCGGTCTGCGATAATAATCGGTCGGCCATAGTATGCCTCCTACTGTTACGTCGCATTGTGTTAACAGTAAGATCAACAAGCGGAACGAGAGATATCAAAAGCCAACATACCAGTCGATCCTTTCCCACCAATAGAACAGCTGTATATGCCTCAAGATAAACCCGAGAAGCTTTCTTGACTATCTCCAAGCCCTTGACAGTAATGTCTGTTTCATCGGCGAGACCTAAGCCCACAACGTAGAGCATATTGATGAGCTTTCTGAGACGAAAATCCGATGTAAATGAGGAAAGAAGTCACGCTGAAAGCTACCGGTAGTTAAACCGGTTTGGAAGGGAACAATATGTGGAGATTGACAGTGTGAATGGTGCTATTGCTCAATAGCCTACCTACCTATTGACGTGCGTGTGCGCTCCGGCGCAAACGGACAGCGCCTGCTGCTCTTCTGCAACTTCACTTCTTCTCGCTTTTGACTTCGTTTGATTCTCAGCGACTTCATAGAACCAACGTTTTCTGCATTGACTGAACGCTATCTGTAGTGCATTCCATCGCCGACATTGTGAGCGTTTGTGCTCAGTAAGAGCTATCAATATGGCGGATAAAGACAAGACAGCCAAGTACAGGACAGAGATTCAGCAGGTCAGTTACATTCTTTCATATTTTGGAAAGTCTTCAGTAGAGGAAACTAGAACTGTATTTTCGAGATTGCTTTCAAGTATAATTCAAATCCCATCTGTATCGGAAGAGACGAAATGTTCCGTGGTCGCCTCAAAGTATGACTGAAATACACTGTCAAATTGGTGGCAAACGGAATCCATGATTTCTTTGAGCGGCCTCATGCATTCAAACGTGAGAGTGTTTGAGTTGCGCAAGCTCGAGAGTGATCTTGAGCTGAGTGTTCAAACCTCTTTACTTCAACAACGTGTGTCCTACTCCACGCTTCTCAGACATTCACATTTCCCCCCATCAACAACAACGACAACAAATATTGCTACGAAAAAGTTCCACAATGAGCGACCATAGTAGAGTCTCTTATGGGGCCTATCTCTCTTGGCTACGCCTCAAATTAGACACTCCGACAGGTCTCTTTGGCGATGTTCCCTCATGGATCGATGCCCTGGATCCTATGTTGGACGAAGACAATGTGGTTGTCGGTACCAAAATCCGGCTAACTGAAGAATTCCTACAGATGATGTTTGTTTCTGGTGAAACGGGTGACCCATCCGCCGAGACAACGACTATGATTGAAGGCATTGTTCAGCAACAAGTTATTGAAATGGTAAGCACTGACCAATGTCATCTTCTCTTCGCTTTCACATACTAATCTGGGATTTCCAGTTGACCCAAGCGACCTCGCTTGCAGCCCGCCGTGGAGTTCGGAGCATTTCAACTGACGATCTCATCTTCCTGATCCGCCATGACAAAGCGAAAGTGTCTCGCTTGCGAACATTCTTGTCTTGGAAGGACGTCCGCAAGAATGTCAAAGATTCAGATGACAAAGGCGGTGGTGCCGATGCCGCCGACATTGACGATCCCTCTCTGGTTGCCGGTGCCGGTTCTGGTCCAGGTGGACCCAACATGCCTGGAGATGCTGCAAAGAAGAGCGGCGCTGCTAACAAAAAGGCAAAAGTTGGGTTGCCATGGGAAGTCGCCTCTCTCTACGCTGAACAGGTCCCTGAACGTGATGACGAAGAAGATGAAGAGGAAGAAGAGATGAACTTTGCTACACTCCAACGCCTCAAGAATGCCGATGAACGCACCAAGAACATGACTCGTGAGGAATATGTCCACTGGTCTGACTGCCGTCAAGCATCCTTTACCTTCCGCAAAGGCAAACGATTCCGCGAATGGGCCGGTTTTGGTGTCGTTACGGACAGCAAACCAAACGATGACATTGTCGATATTCTTGGTTTCTTGACCTTTGAGATTGTACAGACCCTTACTGAGGAGGCTTTGAAGGTCAAGGAGGCCGAAGACCGTTGGCGCAAGGACAATGGCCAAGGCACTGGTGAGGGGGGCGAGAAGGAAGAGAGTAGGAAGCGTAAGAGGGAAAGTGGATTGTTTGATCCGCCAGAAGCAACGAGGACACCAGTGCAGCCAAGGCATGTGCAGGAAGGATTTCGCAAATTGCAGCATAGGGATATAAAGGGTAGGGCGATGAGGAACTTTACTCGGGGAATGCATAGGACTCCGTTGAAGCTGATCTAATGGGTATTCGATGATACGATGACAACGAATATGGCTTGTCGGCTTTGAACCAGGGACAATCAATTACAGGCGTTTGAAGGCCACATCACAGGAACATTTGGGCCAAGGAGCACAGGCGATTTAAGGATTTGCACACAAGGTAGATACCCATGGACATACGGAGTTTGTGGCTTTTTTTAAGAATGAGATTGAGCTTTGTAGAGTAGTACAGCGAATAGAATGACTCAAGTTACAGTCCCATCCACTTGGGATATTTACAGAAAGCCAGTTATGAACAACATTAACAACAAAGCTTCAATACCGCTCAAGCTCCAGCTCTTATGCGTCGGATGTCCCTTCTTTAATGGTATATTAAAGCACAGCCATGCGACTCAACAAAACCTACGCCACGCAGCCTACTCAATCTGCCAGTTCCAACACCAATGCTCCTGGCACCCGCCGAGCTCGTCTCCTCTTGAGTCGCAAACAGGCTCTCCTCAAACGGATAGCTCACGTCTGCCAGGGATTCCAGAGTAGGAAACGAACGCCGTAAACGTGCAAAAAACCGGGCGCCGATGGTATCAGGAAAACAGCAGCGGAACCGGGCTGCAAAGACGACACCAACAGATGTAAATATCAGGAATGAAGAACGAGAAATGACTTCAAGCGGGACGAAGTGTATGGATAAAACACAAGAAGTGATATCCATTCTGCAGATGATGAATTTCATCGATTATCTGCAAACCACGCGCACAATTAGCCTCGTGCTGCTTTTCCACAGAGACACCCATCACCCCGTCCTCCCACGAGAAGCGAAAACGAGCAGGGAAGAAGCCAAGAGAGGGCAAATCATGCAAAATTCACCTCCTCGACCCCCGACTCGAGTACACATCCCGCTGCACATAGTCCCCACCACCATACTGATTCGGGTCCACTGACCTATACCCGCTCTGCCTGCGCGCGCTACTCTTCCTCCGCGGCGGCGGCTCCGCCGAGATCTCGCTCTGCTCCTCCATCACCTCGATAATATCATCGCCCTCGACCCTCCGCTCCTCGCGCCGCTCCTCGCGCACAATCACCGGCGGCGGCCGCGCCTCCTCCCGCACCACGACGGGCGGCTCGCGACTGACCTCGCGCGTGCGCACGCGCTCCTCGACGATGACGCGCTCGGGCCGCGGACTGCGGCTCACCTCGCGCACCTCGGTGGAGCGCGTGGTGCGCCGGCTGCTGCGCGCGTGCCGGGGCGAGGTTCGTGGGGGTGACCGTCGTGTGGATTCGATGTACACGCTTTCCCCCTCGATGGTGCCCCGTGTGTTCTGCGACAGGAAGAAGAGCAGCCAGACGACGAGCAGGAAGCCGACCACGGAGCCGAGCACGATGCCGACGATGGCGCCCGGGGATGGGCCCGAGTTGAGGTTCGCGTAGATGGTGGGGATGGCGATTTCGGGTTGTTGGCGTGGGCGTAGGAGGGGAGGGGTGGACGGGTTGCGTTTGGAGAGGGGGGAGGAGATGGCGGGCGAAGGGGAGGATGGGGGTGTTGATATTCGCCGGAGGATGGAGTGGAGGTTTTGTAATGCTCGTGTGATTACGTAGGATGGGAGGGAGGAGACGGCGTTGAGGTATGCGAATTGAGGAGCGGGTGGTGTTGTGTGTATTATTGTGTATCGTTTTGTTAGATCGGATATGATGTCTGAGAAGTGGGATGTTGGCGCATTCGCATTGGTCCGAAGTACTGGAGGCATTGCGATGGAATGATTCAGGCCTGTGGCCTTTGAATTGATGCTTGGTAAAAGGTATGTCTGTTCCTCTGCCAAGTCTGGTGGATAGCTTCTGGTGCTGCTGGTGAAGTGGCGACGACTGGTGGGGTGGAAGCACTGCAGCTGAATTGCAACAACAAATCTCCCACCAACCCCAGAGAAAAGAGAAAACACAACGACGTCGAGAAACGGGAAAGAAGGTGAAGGCGAAAGCGAAGAGAGAGAGAGTGTGTGTGTGTGTGTGCAGCAAGAGAGATTGACGCAATGATGCTGCAGCAGCAAGAAACTGTTGGTTCGCAATGGTGGCTGGCACAAAAATTGGATGGCTTGGGGATGATGATGCTTCACCCACCACACACCACCATTTCCGCCCCCAGCAATACAGGTACAGGGTCAAGGTACATGGGCCTCCACAGTCTGCACAGTGTGCACTCTGCATGGACTCGTCAGCTCCGCTGTCAGCATCGGCCTGCTCATATCCTGCCCGCGGTCCGCTCCGAGCTGCTCGGTCTATTTTAAATTCGAGCCACCGAAGGATTGGGAAGGCCGTGCATAACTGCATCCATGCTCTATGAAAGCTGTATATCTGAGGCACATGCCTGCGACATTGGTGTTAAGCACTTCAATTGTGCCGGAGCTTTGAGGAGGGGTCTAGATGCATTACTGTATACAATAACAAAGAACAATGTCGAGTAACCTGTGCTTTTCTTTGCCATGATCTGCTAAGCGATATACCCGGCCAAGAGCCGCGCAACCGGTCTGCGCCTCGTTCTCGGCCTTTCACACTTGAGTCGTTTCGTTCGCGGTTCAGAGCTATCATCGAACCGACCTTCTTTCTCTACAGTACTATCCATTACTCTTCATTTTCAGCGCTCAAGTCTGTGTTATTGTAAAAAATCATCAACACCTATCCGCGATCTGTGAGAAACCAACGCTTTTACCTTGAACCGCGCCTTGCGACACCCCCACCCCGTCCTCATATATCGTCGCAACCCTCTCGTCAAAGCAACCTTGCCAGATCCACCACCACCATCATGTCCAACCAAAAATTCGTACGTCCTCCACTATCCCTCCATCCATCCCACCAACTAACCCATCTCCTCACAGGACCCTCCCTCCTCCCCACCCCCCTCCTACCCACAACCCCCTCCCCAAGCACACCCCTCGCCCTTCCCACCATCCTCCACCTCGTCGCCCGCGCCCTTCCAAAGCCAAGCGCTCGCGCCCTACCAGCAGCAAGGCCCGTACCAACAACAGCAGCAAGGCCCCTACCAGCAGCCGCCTCCCCAGGGCTTCTACGGCCAGCAGCAGCAGCCGCCGCCGCCGCAAGGCTTCGGCTACGGGCAACCGCAAGGCTACGGGTATGGGCAGCCGCAGGGCGGCTATGGCTACGGCTACGGCTACGGACAGCCGATGTATTATGGACCGGCTGGCGGGCCGCAGGGCGGGTACTATTCGGATACGCGGGGAGGCAGCGGGGCGGCGGAGGGGGTGTTGGGCGCATGTTGTGCGGCACTGGCGTGTTGTTGCTGTTTGGATCTGCTGTTCTAGGCTGACTCTGGCGAAGATGTGGGTAAGAGTGAGGGTTGGATAATGAGGAAGAGGAGGGGATTGGAGTTTGGGTTTGCGAGGGGCGGGGAGAAGGATGGTGTTTGGGGCGTCAAAGGCGTTGATATGGTTTGTTTGTTACTACTGGAGGGATGAACGGGATAGGGGATATGAAGAGATTTGCTCGCGTTTGTGATGAGATGTTCTGTATTACTGATGTACGTGGCACAGTACGTGACACATCGTTCATTGACTTGGAAGATCCTCACAAGCTCAAAGTGAAATTTCAAGGGTTTAAGGTATTGACAGATTTTGTATCATCCAGTTAATTACAATTCTATCCAATCTCTATTATGGTATATCCAGCCTCGTAGAGAGAACACTGCCGAAAACGCCAGTCTCGCGCCAGGGTATATTGCAAATCAATCAAGCAGTCAAACAACCAAGCACTCCGTCATCCAGTAAAACAGCCACCACTATTCGGATTTTTACCTCCCACGTCTTCGTGAATACGATCATCGCCCTCCACTCGTCCAGCCTCTCCGTCTTAGCTTGGGCTTTTCCCCGTTAATTTTTTCCACTTTGACATCACCATCCTTTTCATCATCGCCATCTTCATCATCAATTCGGTACCGCCTCACACTTGCGGTATCATCTCCATTTTTTTCATCGTAAAAATCAATACAATGATCCTGCGTCACTTTTGCCTTCTTCTCACTTCGCCTTGCCTTTTTCCAGAATCCTCGCCATCCTTTACACGATTTCTCAATATCGGCATACTGTTTTGCGCGAGTTTCTGGGCTAAGCCATTGTGTCGTGGTTGGAGCAATAATCTCTATGGGTATGCAGTCCATTGATGGAACTTCGGGTTCAATTGGCTCTGATGAAATTGGATCCCAAGGGTTGGCAAACGCGGGCATCTTTGAATCCACGCATTTGTCTTGCGGGATTGGACGAGATGGTAAAGCCGTGAAAGGATCACTGGCAATGGATGTAGACTGACTTCGGACGCTGGACCTCCCGCTGTTGAGGCTCGGTGGAGGAGGTATATCAGGCATCTCTCCATTAGGTGTCGACTTTGACCGCATGATTGCACAAGAACGAATGTACAAGGCATTGAGTTCTTCATTTGTACATGCTCGCTGGGAGCCTACAGAAGGCTTGTAAGAATGGTGCGCCGGTCGCTGATGTCTGGTCATGTCTCCAGCGACGTATGATACAGATGGACGTTGCGAGCTACGAGACGAGCATCGACTTCCGTAAGCGCTGTTTGAGGCACGTTTGATACTTGCATTGGAAGCAACAGGTTTGTCGATGGACTTGCGGAGATCTACATGACCGATGCCACTATCCGCGCGACTCGTTCGTATGGAGGTCATCACTGGTGACGATTCTGGAGTTGCTCGGTCCATACTTTGTCAATAAAGCCCTACTGGCGCGCAAAGGATTGCTAGAGATCGGATTTGGGAGCAATAGGGTGGTTCCGGCGAATGTTTAAAACGGTCGATGTCCTCCAGTGACAATCGTAATAAACGCAGCCGAGACTTTACAAACCTTGATGCAGCGGTCAGTCTAAAGATACCGACTTTTACTTGGTGCACCAACCTTATAACTCAGAGTAAAAGCGAGCATATAATGTGCTAAAATGGGAAGAAAATCAATTTCTTTATCCAGCTTATCGATAATGCTTCAGATGGCTCTTTGAGCCAAAAAACGAAATACTGATGAGAAGTCTATTGGAAAAGTGGAGTGAGGTATGAAAGCGTGGGTCGGCGAGTATTCCAATGACCATAAAGTGAAAATTCCAATCACAAGAACAACAAGAGAAGGACCATCTGAGCGGACCGTCAAAGCAACGGCTCCATGCAACAGAGTGATGGTGTGGCGCTATTGCCTTTCACCGCTGTTGACTAAGGTGCTCATTGGTGGGAGTCAATAAGTCTTTGTCCCAGGACTGGCTTGAGTAGGAAACCAGGGAGAGCAGTAGTAAGTATTAGCGATAACAATAACAAACGTGATTAAAATGAGCCTGGCAAGAAGTGCAGGCAATTAAAAGGGAAAGATAAAGGGGAGATGAGAAGGCAGGGAGCTGATATGGTAACCAAAATAGAATTTGCGAAGAAAAGATACCTGGATAAAGCCTGGAAGCAGTTCACATGCAAATTCTGCAAAAATCTGTTCTTGGGATGAGCAAATGCCAAGCGTGTGACAAGGCGAATCAATAGCGGCCAAGGCCTATTATTGACAGACGCCCTCCTGACGCATGCTTGCCCATTCGTCCACTGTCATTCGCGCAGGCGCATGCTTGACGCGTCTAGAGCCCTGTTGCGAATGCCCAAGCCTCGCCGCCGCCTGAGTGGGTCTGGATGCAACGCGATGATCAAGACTCCAGCATGCCGTTTATGGGCCTGATATGTAGAGCATGACATCAAGGCGGAAATCTCGAGCAAACGCGACGGAATCAAGCTGCTTTTGAGTAAGCAGTCAAGGGCCGTCGATGGTGCAAGAATGATGTCTGAGGCAGAAGTCACGCAGACAAAGGGAGCGACGGCTTGACAATAGTAAGGCCACCGGCGCGGCCCGATCTCGCTGTGTTTCGACACCCGCGAACATCGGAACCAGATGACAAACCCTTGAACCGAACGTTATCCGAACGGCATCACCATGCCGATCACTTGTCCATTGATTTTCTGTGCCGCAGAAACTTGCTGCTTCTATAAATGTTGACTCATTAAATCTTGAAGCACAACCATGTGCCGCTAAATATAGGTGTGATATAGGGGAAACACTCATGCTGTCGAATACACGTTGCTCTCACATACCGATGACGCGAGCTTCCATGCCATTGCCCTGTCTATCATGCTCAAGGTAATTACCATTGCTGCTTGTACCTCTTTTCAGCCTCACCAGGATTTTGGATCCCGTACCTGAATATTCTAGGATGGAACAGATTGCCGCGTTTTCCTTCTGGCCCTCTGAAAGAACACCAGCGTTCGAATTTTGCTGTGACTTTACCACATAGATTCCAGATGATCTACCATCATTCGATGGTTGACCAAAGTCTTGGTCATGTGCATTTTGCTCGCGGATGGATTCTTTAGTCTATACAAAGCCTCAGGTGGCCTTGGAAATGTCTACACCACAGAGTCGACCTACTCGACCTCAAAAAGGTCCTGATGGATATCCCGAACCGTTCGTCGTGCCTCCCAGATCCGAGCACAGACACACATTCATCATCTTACATGGCCGTGGCTCCAACGGTATCACTTTTGGATCCGAGCTTCTTGATACCCCTATTACCGGTCACTCTAATAGGACCCTCCCGGACGTCTTTCCCTGTGCCAGATTCGTGTTCCCTACAGCATCTTTGCGGCGGGCCACGCTCTTCAAGAGGTCGCTCATTACACAGTGGTTCGATAATTGGTCGCTAGACGCGCATTTGGAGCGGCAGGACCTCCAGATCAATGGTTTGCGTGAAAGTGCAACATTTGTCCATGCTCTACTAAAGGAAGAGATCAACCTCGTAGGTAGCAAAAATGTTGTGCTTGGAGGACTGAGCCAGGGGTGTGCAACCGCATTGATATCGTCACTGACTTGGGATGATGACCCGCTGCCTGCTGTGTTTGGGTTGTGCGGATGGTTGCCGTTTGCTAAGATGCTGCAAAGTTCCGTTATCGATAGCGAAAAGCAAAACGATGTGGATATAGCTGAGGATCCCTTCTTGCGTCCCGAAGACGATCGTGACCAAGCCCTCAATGTAGTTCCCGCAGAACAACTAGACGTAGCCAAGCCAGATAACGGGATGAAAGCCCGTCGTCGCGCGATTGTGGAGCTATCCGAGGAGCTGGAGATGACGCCCTCGCAGTCCCTGCGAATGTCATTCTTGAATGTGCCAATCTTTCTTGGACACGGTTCAGAAGACGAGAAAGTCCCAGTCAAGCGTAGCGAGGAAGCTCGAGATTGTCTCGAGTCCCTTGGTGCCAATATGTCATGGAAGGTGTACGAAAGACTTGGACATTGGTATTCGGGAGAGATGCTGACAGATTTGGTTCGCTTTCTGAGAGATAGAACAGGGTGGTGATGGATTCGAAAAATGGGAAAGGCATGCGAAAGTCTAGTCTAATGCTTCGAGCTTATATATCTATTTCACTACCATTTGACGCAATTAGCTTTCGCATTCCGCCGTGAGAAATGTCAATCATCAAACGTGATCTTCGTAGCCTGCTTCATCTCGCTTGGATCCTTGAAAAAGTTCCCATATGCCTCGTGTTGTTTCTTTTTGACGGTCCCTCCGAACTTGAGGAGCTCGGGTGGGACTTTCTGGTCAGCCTTCTTTAACACATTGATCAACGCACCAGCGAGGTGCTTGTCTTTTTGCGAGAAGAGGGTAATAGCTAAACCAGATCTACCTGCACGTCCAGTCCTAAAAAGAATTAAGTCAGCATCAACCGTGACGGATAAAGAGTTGAGATTCTCACCGTCCAATGCGGTGGACATAATCCTCCACAGTCAGAGGAAATGTCATGTTCACAACGAGGTTGACGTTGGGGATATCTAGACCGCGACTTGCTACGTCTGTAGCAATAAGTATTGGCACATAGCCTTCTTTGAAGGCTCGCAGATTGGCTGTTCGTTGTGGTTGGCTCAAGTCGCCGTGGATACTGACAACCCTCAGATCCTTTCTCTTAAGAAAGACTTCAACCTTGAAAGCCTCTTTTTTGTATAGACAAAAGACCAAGATGCGATCTTGCCCCTCTCCACGCATGTTTTGCTTCAAAATCTGTAGCAGTCGAAGCTGCTTCTGGCTTGGTAGAACCACCTCCACGCTCTGTGTGATTCGATTATTGGCTCGAAGTTCTCCCTCCGGGTTATCACCAATACCAATCCTTACAGGCTCTGTCATAAAGGTAGCCGCAAGTTCTCTGATACTCGGTGGCCAGGTCGCAGTGAACATGAGGGTTTGCCTCTCGTTGCCAGTTTTCGGCATCGTTTGGACAATTTTTCGAATCGCTTCATCGAAACCTTTTTCTAACATGCGATCGGCCTCATCAAGAACCAAGTAGCTTACACGGCTCATGTCCGCAGCGCCTTCATCAATGAGATCTTGCAATCGCCCTGGTGTTGCGACCACGATATTCGCATTCTTCAACTCCTCTTTCTGGTGATGTTTCGGTACACCGCCATACAAACATACAACGCCAAGTTTCTGATTACTTCCAAGCTTTTTCATGTACTCAAATATTTGGCAAGCCAGCTCTCGTGTTGGAGTAATTATGACTGCTCTGATGCCACTCCTCTTGCCTCTTGGAATACTCGCGATATGCCTCACGCACGGCGACCCAAAGGCAAGTGTTTTGCCTGAACCGGTTTCTGCAATGCCGATAATATCGCGACCAGCCATGGCATAAGGCCAGGCTGCGGCTTGGATTGGGGTCGGGTCCTTGAATTGAGCAAAAATAGTCCTATGCGCTCCATCAAAAAGGGGAAGGTGGGCAAACTTGGTAGCTGGCCGATACTTTGGATGAGATGAAGAGTCGGTGATGGTGATGAGATTCTCGGCGAGATATTCATCAATCTCTTCTTGCGGTGTTGTTGCAAGAGATGGATGTTCAATATAAACTGTTCCCAGGACCTTCGCTTCAGCAGCAGATACAGGTTTGTCATCAGTCATGCCGCCATTAGTCTCGCTAGAATCATTTTTCTCGTTCTCAATCTCATCGGTGTCTTCGTCAGTGTCCTCGTCTTCACCTGAGGTGGCGTCGTCTTCATCGCTACTGTCCTGGTCTTCATCCGTATCTTCGTTCTCTTCCTCTTTATTTCCAGCCTTTTCTCCTTTCCGTAACTGAGGTATTTGCCGCTTATTTCCGGATGAAGGAGGAACTAACACCCCGCCGTCTGAATCGTCGTCCGTACTGTCCTCGTTCTCGTCTCTATCATCATCTTTCTCATCATTATCTCGGCGTCCGTTCACAGCATCAAGTCTATGCTGCATTTCATCCTCCATTTGCTGTTTCCAGGCCTGTCTCTCCTCCTGGCGTTTCTGCTTGCGCCGCATGCTTGCAGTATTCGGCTCGCCTTCTGGTCCCAAAGCCTCCATCATCTCTTCCATTTTCTTGTATGGATCTTCCATGCCTCTATGCTTGTTGGCATGCTTTGCGATGTTGTAGAGCTTGATTTCGCGTTTGAGGATCTTCCGCTCCTTTTTTAATGCTCGGCGCTCGTCTTTGGATGGTTTTGGAATGTGATCAAGATTGATGCGAAATTTTTTGGAGTCAGGATCATCAGTAGCGGCAGCCTCTAGCTTTTCGTTCTCTCCTTCTTCTGATGAGGAAGCAGGATCAGAAATGTCAGTCGTCGCATTGGTTGCTGAGGTCTGATTTGCGTCCGCTTGCTCTTTAGCTATACGCAGGGTTTTCATTCTCTTTCGATGTACAAAGGCATCAGCAATGAGTTCGGCCTTCTTGGCCCATTTGTGTCTATCTTTTCGTTTCTTAGCCATGGTTGCAATCGGTTTGACGTAAAGGTGGATAGCTTTGAGAAAATTGTTAGTGGGCACTTTGATTTGGCGATTTTTTTGCTTGGTCCGTGCGCAAGAGCTTCAACAGCACTAATAAGTATTGCCTATCTCACCACCTCCCTACATTATGTGCAGTTATTGCTGTCTAACTGATAAGATTAGAAGCATTGTGTGAAAGGCCTGATCACTTCATGACCATGAAAAGCTCCCAAGACTCAGCATCTACATTAAGCGTGTGAGTCTTCTCTCTCAGTGTATCCAAGGCTAGCGCCGCTGTCTATGATATCCACTTTAAGAATTGGCAGCATATTGACAAGAACACCACCGTATCATCGCAATCGGCAAAAGCTTCCAAATTCACAATTAATGGGGCCGCCTTGCGGTTCCGCTTGCATCCGTGGAGTGGGATGAAGGTGATTGATAGCAAAGGATGAGATCAAAGACGCGGGTCGATTGGCTTCAGACCTTCCCTTTTGAGCCTTCCCCCTCGGTTTATCGCCATCCTGCAACTTTCCTCCACTTATTGGCGTCAGTTAAGTGCAAACTTGCAACCTAGGTCGCCACGCGCAATTCATAGGGTACTTGTTACCATGCTTCAGATCCGTGCAGCCTTTATCTGCATGTCCTAAGTGCTAGGCATTCCTCTGACGCCTGGATTCTTTGCTCCCTGTGTTTTCTACGATTTCCATTTGTACTTCCCCATCTGTTCGCACTTGTCGCGTGATCTTTCGTCAGAGTAAACTATAAAATCAACCGCCAAGATGGCAGACGAAAAGGCTGTGCAATCAGAGCAGATAGAAGAACCAAGGACGGAGAAATTGGTCGAAGAGGCAATTCGCCATGGCCATGTGGATGAAAGAATTCTTCAACATTCACACGATGCAGATGAAGCTCTAAAAGCTTTTGTAGGCCATGAAGGCCAAATCATTGAAATTGATGAGGCTACGAATAGGGCATTGCTTCGAAAGATCGATTGGCATCTAATTCCAGTGAGCCTTTTCGCACTTTGAACGTACAAATATTTTGATAACATCCACCAGATCATGTGCGTGGTCTACGGTCTAAACTATCTTGACAAAACCACGCTCTCCTATGCCAGTGTCATGGGTCTCAAGGATGATATTCACATTGACAGCTCTCAGTATAGCTGGCTGGGTTCAATGTTTTACTTTGGCTATATCGGTTGGGAATACCCCACAAATCGTCTCCTGCAGAGACTTCCATTGGGCAAATACTCCGCTTTCAACATCATGATGTGGGGTATTGTGCTTTCATGCTTTGCAGCCGTGAAGAATTATGGTGGCGCAGTCACAATTCGCTTCTTCTTGGGAGTCTTCGAGGCAGCGGTCACTCCAGGCTTTGCGTTGCTGACATCGCAATGGTATACCAAGACTGAACAAGGCACGAGGACGGGAATATGGTTCAGCTTCAATGGATGGGCGCAAATTTTTGGCGGCTTGGTCGCGTACGGCATTGCCAAAGGGGTCGAATACCACGGGTCCTCAATCGCGTCTTGGAAAATCGTTTTTCTGTTGACCGGTCTTCTGACTTTCTGCATGGGTGTTGTGTTCTGGTTTGTAGTGCCTGATAATCAGATGAACGCCCGCTGGTTGAAGCCAGAGGAACGGTTGTTAGCCATCGAACGGATTCGGGTAAATCAACAAGGAGTCGGGAATAAGCACTGGAAGATGTATCAGCTCAAAGAGACTTTCGCAGATCCTCTGACTTGGGCCTTCTTCTTCTACGCTCTTGTTGCTGATATCCCAAACGGCGGTGTCTCCAACTTCTTCTCTCTCCTCATCGAATCCTTTGGCTATACTGCAGATCAATCCCTTCTCTGGGGCACGCCTGGCGGCATTGTTGAGGTTGTCACTCTGGTTGTTTGCCTTCACTTAGGCGATAGGTTCAACAATCGTATCCTTATCAGTGGCTGCTGCTTGCTTGTTTGCATTCTTGGGATGGCACTCATCATCGGTCTTCCAAAATCAATGCCAAACGGCAGGCTGGGTGGCTATTATTTAACCCAAGCATCAGCAACGCCTTTTGTCGCACTTCTTTCTCTCGTCTCATCGAACGTGTCTGGTTATACAAAGAAGACCACTGTCGCTGCGCTATTTTTGATTGGGTATTGCACTGGCAATATTATCGGGCCCCAAACATTCCGGGGAACCAACTACGTCCCTGCGGAAATTACCATCATTTGTTGTTGGGGTTTTTGCATCTTTGATCTTCTTTTCATTTACTTCTACTGCAAAATGCAGAATCAGAAGAAGGCTGCCATTAGGGCACGTCCTGGTTACGTGAAGCTGGAGAATCAAGAGTTCTTGGATTTGACGGATAGAGAGAATCCCGAGTTTGTATATCGGGTTTGATTCATTGTAAACATTGAAATCTATCAATGATCGACTATGCAGAAATAGTCAACCGATCTTACACCCGTCCCATGTAAGGATCCTCCAACGAGTATCGTTACTTCATGTCATTGGCCTTGTCGATGATTTAGTGAAACATACCACACGAACAGAATTCACGTATGGCTCGATTTTGTGTGGATCCATGCTGTTCGTGTTGCCTAATAACTCCCTGCTCAAGTCGGTGTCTTGAAAATTTAATATTGCTTGAGCCTGGGTATCTACGGATTCGAGTTGAATGAGAGTGAGAACGTGTTTCGCTTCAAATTATATGTGTGATAGGTATGAACAATGCAATCCAGATTTTCATGTCTGCGTCAGACATAAAAGATGAAACTTTTGATCGCTGGACAAGCTCTCGAGACAGCCAGGCGACCAAAATTTAGGAATCGATCCTTGTGCATGCCATGAGCAAATATCCGACGGGAGAGAGGGCGATTCTGAGCATTAATCATCGGCCATGACTGTGATGCTGAGAGCGATACTTTCATCTTGATCGAAGCCTCGATCAGAATTTCACGTCTAAACACAGTATTCAAGAAATGCGGCAATGTCAAGATTGGGACCCAAGATACGACTGCCGATATCAAGCGGAGGCGTGACGATCTCGAATGCAGACTCATAAACATACATAACAGACACAGTCTCTTTTCGAAGCAAAGAGTAAAGTCGTCGAACATTCTCAACGGAACATTTCCGCGATGCTTTCCGCGCAATCACCCCGCGATTGCCCCACACGTCTAAGAAGCAGCACATTATCACATTAATTGAGATGGATTTGTACCAGTGGCTTTACATCTTGGTCATGGTCGCTGTACCTCTATTGTTCATTATCCTACTTCGAAGGAGATTGAAAGAAGAGTAATGGCGGCCCAGAAAGTTGCGCTCGTCACCGCGGGTACAGCTGGTCTTGGAGCTCAAGTTGCTCGGGCTCTTGCGCCGGACTTTCGAGTCGTAAGATTGCTTGCGATTTAAGGCCGCTGATTTCAATAGCTAATGAGCACAACAGGTCGTGAATTATGCAAACAATGCTGAGCGCGCTCAATCGCTGTTGTCTGAACTATCTTCGATCCCTTATGCCACTTCTCAAAACGATCCGGTCGCTCCCCGCTTTCACAGTGTGAAAGCCGATGTGTCATCCAAACCTTCAGTACAATCCCTAGTTGCAGAGACAGTGTCAAAGATGGGTCGCCTTGATGTCGTGGTTTCCAATCACGGATGGACCCGTTTGACCAACTTCATGAATCTCTCTGAAGGATTAGTCGACGAGGATTGGGACAAATGCTTTACCTACAATGTCAAATCACATCTCTGGCTCCTGGCCGAGTGTAGGGATGAATTGGATAAGAATGAGGGTGCCTTCATCACGACTGCAAGCATCGCGGGTGTGAAGCCGAGTGGAAGCAGTCTCCCATATATGGTAACCAAGGCTGCGCAAATTCACCTTGCGAAATCTTTGGCGGTCATATGCAGCCCGCGAATCAGAGTTAATAGCGTAAGCCCCGGGCTCATGTTGACAGAGTGGGGCATGAAGTTTCCAGAGGCGAAGAGGGAGGCAAGCAGAAACAATACGAAACTGAAGCGGCTGGCGACAGTAGAAGATGTCGCCGATCAAATCCGAACGCTGGTGCTTAGTCGATCAACGACAGGACAGAACTTGTTAATAGATGGCGGACTTGCGAATATGTAGTCTCAAACAACGCTCCAAATCTGCCTGGTTGTTTGTAGAAGACAATTCTACCTCGAAAGTCCCGGAGATATTAATGATCGCTCATAAACATTGCAATCATGTATTTGAACGATCCTCGACATGGTGGACTTAAATTATATTCTTCCCTTCAGCACTCATCACCCTCTTCCAAATTTCCATCCATTTCTCCAGTCTCTCAGGTAGTGCAATGCCAGGCTTCTTCATCTTCCTCTCTACAACCTCTTTCATCTTTTCTCTAAGCTTCTTTAGTACAATCATTACCCTCCAGCTATCCACCATAAATCGTAGACGGTTTCCATCAATCACTATGACTCCAGCATACAGCTTAAAATCCGCTTCTCCAGCAAGAAGAACAAGAGAGATTTCTGGACAAAGTGATGTTTCATGAGCATTCATGAATCTTGTGGAAGTTTGCATGATGTGATAGAAAGAGAGGTACTTGATTCGGGAGTCTGATACCTTGTTGACAGAAGTAGGGTGCAAAGAGACGGATTGATTATTTGCGACGTTCCGCCATCCTTTCCCATCGCGCACCAAAAGTTTTGGGTAGAAACTCCAGGCTGCCACAGAGTTTGAGACAATCTCACTCCCATTGTTGATATTTTGACGAACTATTTCTGGCACAAAATGCCGGCCTCGACTCGATGATCGGATGCGATTCAACATTACACGTTCATTGAGTTCGAGCATTACAAAGTTAGCATCAACGAGGGAACCCAGAAGCTGAGATTTGAGATCCTCGATGTTGACTAGATTCTGCGGACTGAGAAAATTCTTTTTGCAAAATCGCCAATCCGATGTTCCACTTTGGCAAACGCGCCGCCACGCACAGTACGCATTGTATGCGGTCAAAAGATCGGAGTCACCCTTCTTGAATCCTAAACGAACAGCATCGGCTCGCTGCTTTTGACCAATAGGAGCGATGAATGGAGACTTTGATGAGAGAATGGCAGCAATTGTCAAAGCAAAATCTAAACATCCGAAAACGCTCGCGATGAGAACGAATTTTCCTAGGTGGGCATCGAGCGGCAGCTTTGCTAGCTGCTGCCCAAGATCGGTCAACTCCTCAGCCGATGTTAGCGCGCCGACTTCAATTAATGCGTCTACCGCCCTTTGAATATTCTTTGCTGAAGGAGGGTCAAGTGCCTGAGATAGAGTATGCTCAATACCACCCATTTTGCAAATCTTGACACGCATACAGAGCTCTTGAAGCGAGAGACGAAGCATTTCCGGAGTTTGTTGTGGAGCAATCACGTTATCGTGCCGATATTTTGTGATTAGATGAAAGCATATACCTTCCTGGACTCGGCCTGCTCGGCCACGACGTTGCTTCGCATTGGCACGAGAAATGAATGATTGGATAAGTCGGGACAATTGCCGCCGCTCATCATATCTCATTTCTTTGTGTTTTGCTGTGTCGATAACACAGACAATGTCTGGAATGGTGATAGAGGTCTCGGTGATATTTGTCGACAGTACAATCTTCCTCATTCCCTGGGGTGGGATCAAAAATGCTTGCTGCTGATCCTCACTCGAAATCGTGGAGTGCAATGGATGGATCAACCAGTCACTCATGAAGCTGGAATGGCCCATTAACATATCATGCATTCTGCGAATCTGAAAAGAAGTTAGTCGTTCCCTTTTTAACATGCTGCTGCTTTCCTCACTTCATTGATGCCTGGTAAGAATACCAGGATTGCTCTACTATACTTTGAGTACGTTGGATCGAACGCGATTTTTTCCAGTAATGCGATGATTAGACCGTAGTCCACACGATACTCGTCAAACTTGCGAAGAGTACTGATCGTCGCACTGCTGTATCCTCGAAGCTTCTGTACGTTAGGGGAGTTGCCTTTTTCTGTGGCATCTGTTTCAGTGTCTTCGCTGTCCTGGTCGGCAGCGTCTTGCTCGGCATCGCTCGGCTTGTATCCAGTGATTTCAAGTGCATCCTCGAGGAATTTTGTATGAACAGGGAACGTTCGTCCAGGAATATTAAGCGTTGGCGCGTTACCTAAGTATCTTGAAAAGCGGTCTGCATCAACAGTTGCGCTCATGAGAATGACCTTCAATTCAGGACGCGTGGCAGTCAATGATCGAAGAAGGATAAGCAAAAAGTCTGTATCAATACTTCGCTCGTGGACTTCGTCTATGATCAGATGCGTGATGCCTTCCAGACCTCGAGGAGATTCGAACATTCGGAGGAGAATGCCAACCGTGGCATACACAAGTTTCGTTTGAGCCGTTACCTGAGATTCCAGCCGTATCGCATAACCGACAAGTGATTTTGATGTGCCACAACTAATCTTATTCTCACCCAGCTCTTCGCTTACGCGCTGGGCAAGAGAGATGGCAGATATCCTTCGAGGCTGTGTGCAGTAAATCTTACAGTCACGTCCTTGAGAAAGCTGGTGTTCGAGGAGGTAAGCTGGAACCTGTGTACTTTTGCCACATCCGGTCTCCCCGCAGATGATGGTGATCTGGTTGTTTTCAACGGCAGTAAGGACATTGTTCTGAAATTTTGCTATAGGCAAAGTTGCCCTCATTTCGAGCATCTTTTGGTAGGCCGGAGCAGTGCATTTCCGTCTCCAAACTTCTTTTAATTCCGTTGACGGAATAATGATCTCCTGTTCCGGAACAGGTGAGCTTCCACCGCTTTCGAGATTCTGTGCTCGTCTTCTGAAGCCGCTCGTCAAAATCACATCTTCTTCCCCATCTTCGACCCTCTCAGGTTGACATCTTGTCATGTCTCTGAGGTCATGCAATATCTCCCTATCCTTGGTATCAAGACGCTCCTGTTTCGCTGTCGCAAATTCTGTCCAGACATCTCTCCAAACAGAAGGTAATCTGAGGCATGCTTTTTCCTCTTTCAACGACCCTGAGAAAAGTACGAAGAGAGCAGCCGTAGCTACGTACGACTCGCTCTGGGCAAGTTCTGGTGCTGCGATTGAAATCATTGTAAAAACAGTTTGGCGTGATTCTGCTGAACAGTGGATTTCTGGAATCATATACGGATCGGGTTTTCCTTGATCTTTGGACCACGTAATCAATAAGGCGTGCCGACTCGAATAAGTCGTCTGGGAGACATGTTTGAATGAAAGCTTTACGTATGCATCTCTTGCTCGACAGGCATCTTCCAGAACTCTCTTGGGATTGAGACCAGACGAGTGTCCAAAGTTTCGAACGGTGATGGTGCTGGACGCTTGCCTCTCTTGATTCTTGTTGTCAGTGCACAATTCAGCGTCATTAGGTATGGCCGTGAACATCTCTCCGAACATGTCGGCGTCTTCATCGTCGTCTTGGCCCGCGATCGTTGGAATTGAGTTCGTTGGAGCGATGGTCTCTTCACTCAGAAGAAGATTTGAGGGGCTATTAAAGTTGCCCCGAGACTGCGATACAACACTATTTTCATCTGCCATTGCCTCTGTAAGATGAAATTTTCGACGTGCCGCATCCTCCCGGACCAGTTTGAGATACTCAGTTTGCCATATTTCATCGGCTTGCTGTTGGTCAAAGAGGATATCTGATTCAATTCTCTGCATCTTTGATAGCAGCTTCTTTATCTCTGGAGCCAACGGTGTATTCCAACGGCCATTAGGAGGCCATCCAGATTTTGGCTTTCTATTTAACGATGGGGCCGTGACTAATTCAGGCCTCTCGTGGAAAAGCTGGCTCTTGAGCGTAATGTAAGTAGCTATCAGTTGCTCCGGTTCCAGGTCACTGTCAGAGTCACTCTCCGGCGCGGAATGCAAAGTACTTGCATATGCTGTGTCAGCTGAAGCGGGCAAGAAATTTTCTGCTGTTGAGCTTGGAGGAAATGAGGATTCTTTCGATGATTCGAAGAAAGCGTTCTTTGTTTCGATGGGAAGAGTCGGAGTAGCTGACATTGTCAGCATTGCGGATGTGATAAGAATTGGATATACGTACTGGGTCTTGATGAGGGTTCAGAACTATTTGACGGTTTCATAGAGTCTTGACTGTAAGATGGAAGCGCCTGAAAATCAGAGTGCATCGTCAAATACTCCAAGGCTTCTGAAATTCCCCAAGGTTGCATATCCGAGTTCAGAGAGCCAGCTTCCTTGACAAGGAATCGCAGCGCATTTTCTATATCACCCATACCGAAGCCAATTTGAATCAGTGTCTCACGCAAGCACCATAGCCTAACCAGGAAGTCCTCTTCAGCTATGGAAGAGCTCTTTGCACGACTTTTTGAGACCTGCGTGTCATTTTCTTCTTCTTCAATGACACGTAAGGCTCTATCAATGACATCGTCTGGAAGCCAGTCTTTCGTCGAGAGGGGTACTGCTTGACCTCGAAGGATCCTCTTATCGATCATGAGCTTCGATGCTGCTCGTGACGAGGCTTGCCGAATCTTTGACCCATGTTTGTCTATTAAGACTTGGAGTTCGGAACTTTCCAGTTGCTTCTCTAACTCATCGGGGCTTAATTGATGGAGTCCTAAAGCTTCGCCCTTTGTTTCTGTCGATTTGGCGGGTTCTGACGCTGCGGCCTCGTCAATGGCGTCACCAGAAACTTTTCTATGCTGATCAGGTTCGGTCTGGAGATCGTCGCTAAGGACATCCCTCTTTGTCCGGGTCGGTATGGAAGTTGTAGCAATGCCTCGAGCAGGATTAACTGCGGATTTTGTCTTCTTCTTTTTGGGAGCCATATCAGGGTCTTCAATTGTTACAGTCAAGTGATTGTGCCGAGTTAATTGAACACAGGTCGTTCAAACAGTGGCTAGTTCTTCACGAGATTTGAAAGGGTATCTTCGCAGGTGTATTTGGGCGATGATGTAACTCCACCCAAAAGAACCTCAAGTTACGCCTATTTGGTGGGAGTTTACGAGCAGGACTCATGATTTACAGCGCGTAAGAGGGAAAGCGGTGAAGCCAAGCCCTCCGATCGTTGTGATAAGCGAATGGGTAGGTTAAAGTCGCGTGAGAATGAGGTTGTCGTCGAAACCTTGACACGAGTGTAAACGCACACGAAAACAT
The DNA here is from genome assembly GCA_021030915.1 of Astrothelium macrocarpum. Lineage (NCBI taxonomy): Eukaryota > Fungi > Ascomycota > Dothideomycetes > Trypetheliales > Trypetheliaceae > Astrothelium > Astrothelium macrocarpum. The sequence goes on from JAGEMR010000186.1 coordinate 35,377, forward strand.
TTCAGGGTCCGGGCACACGAGAGCTTGACCTGTCGGCTCTGACCACTGTAAGACACCAGAGTACACGGTGGTAATGCAGACAATTTGGCACATTTGAATGAGCTCGATCATGATATCCTGCCAATAATGGCTCAGAATGGAGTTCAAGATGCTGACATCCTTCAAGATGCACTTGGCAGCAGTTCCACAAAGCGGAGAACCACAGAGCTTCACACACTCCATGAAGATTTGGTAGAAAAAGGTAGGTACGCGCTTGGGGGGTTTTGTTCCTATTCAAAGCTTTTGGCTGACTCTACATAAGGAGAGAACCTAAACATTGATTTGATTCTGGCGCTACTTTTCCAGACCTACGCCTATTATCGTGACCGCCCATCCCGTCGTGCCGTGCAGCGATGCCTACGAGTGATTGCTTCTACAGAAAAATACCATGGCGCTTTTTACAATCTCGTTACAACCCTGAAAAAGGAGGCAGAGAAACCAACAATAGCACCGGCAAACGCCTTCGTGCTGACTGAATGGTTTTCGGTATTGCTTGATCAGCTCTCTGAGGACAGCAGAAAACAGGAATGGTACCTAGATGTGGTCAAAGCTGATGCTTGTGCGTTGAGCACATGTCTTGGATCAAATGCTAAGGGGGCCATTAAACGTGCTGCTCTGGTCGTCACTCGGCGTGCCCTACGGAAGCTGTTCAAGTCTGAGGCTTATGGCCCTGATTCTGCAAGAGAGATTGTCACAGCATTAGCATCCAAGGGCCATTCTACTCCAAGTAATGCTTCAATGTTAGGTGTGCTTGCCGGAGTAGCATCAAGACTGCCCACTGTCAAGACAGTAGTAGAAGAACAAAAGAAATTATACTACTCGTTCTACGTCCGAGACATCCTTAGCTCACGAATAACTTTATCTGAGCATGTTGCAGATGGTCTTCACGACTTTTGGGCGTCGTTTCCCACTCTAGAGGACATCCGTAGCGAAATTGTCCCAGCACTTGAAAAGGCCCTTTTACGGGCACCCGAGATTGTACTCGACAATCTTGTTGCGCCCATGGTTCTTTCTCTGGATTCAAGTATCGATCTATCTCAAGTGCTCCAGGCACATTTGCTGAAGCCTCTGTTAGCCAACACGAAATCTACCAACGCAACTATTCGGGACGGGGCTTTAAGAACATTTAGGGCAGTTGCTTCAAAATCTCATGAAGAAAGCCAAGTAGAAAAGGTGGCTACAGAACTCATTACACCACTGAAACAGGGCAAACTCACCTCAGCAGACCAGAGGATTCTACACGCACAAATGCTTAAGGAGCTACATGGAACGGAATCATTGGTCGAAAAAGCTGTTTCAGATTTGGGTCCAATTGTCTTTAAGGAAGCAAACGAAAATGCTCTTTCTGCAGAAATTGACGCCGTTGCAAGACATGTTGAACAAAGCATGTTACTGGGCGACAAATCAAATACTCGAACAGTTGTTGAGCTTTTTGTCAAGGGCTTGTCTGAAAAGCGAATGAACGTGCGTCGATTATGGTCCTTACAGGCAGGCGAAATCTTATGGAACCTCTCTTTGGCTGGTCCACTCAGTCAGGAGGCCTTGAACTTTTCTCTTGCTATCCTTGGACCAATGCTTGATAGCTTAAAGGATGCTGCAGCCAATCCAGTGCCTGCAATCCAAAGCGGCTTGATTACTCCAGCCTTCATCGTTATTGCGCTTAGTCTCGAGACCTTGCGTGACATTGACAATCAAAGCATTCAATCGATTATCAAGAAGAGCTCTACAGCAGACCAGGCCTTGACTCTGGATCCAAAACCTTCACTCTTGCTCAATTCTCGTGTGTATTCGAAATTGACGATGAAGGACGATTTCATCTGGTGCACGCGAGCTTTGGCTGCAACCGCGCGCGATTTACCGGTCCACAATCAAAGATCTCCAATCAGCGTTGCATGGGCTGAAGCCTTCTTGTTTATGATTGCAGCAGCATCATCACCACTTGCTGTGAGAAGAGAAGCCATATATTTATTGTCAAAATGCCAATTGAGGGAATCTGTAAAAATCACGAATGCAGTGGTTGCTGGCCTTTGGCATTGGGTCCGCTCGGTCGAACTTGAAGAGAAAGATTCTCCTGCCATGGCCGCTAGAACAGGTCATGATAGGCTCCACTATATCGTTGAAGCCATTTGCCTTACAGACCAACAGCAACCAGAGACAAGTGAAGACGAAAAAGGCTCTAAATTAATACAACTTTTGGTGTTATCGAGACCAGAGCTTGTTTCACACGTGACGTGGATTGACTTGTGCCTCAAAGTCGGAATGGATCCGGGAAAGTTAGTGCACGATTACATTGACGAATGCCTTGAAGAAGTCATTAAATACACAGAGGTATATTGCGCTGTCCCTTTAATAGTCTAGTAGTGCTCGTGCTAACCCAATCCCGGCATTAGGATCCTGAAATGAAATCGCCACTAATTACTCGTGCTGCATGCAGTGCTGCAGCTGACCTTGCATTCGTGGCCCCCGATATAGCTATCCCGAAACTCGTACTGCAATTCACCAAAGATCTTGACCCTGCTCAGCTAAGAGCGATCGGTCCAACCGAGGCTGCAATCTATCGCACTCCTGAAGGCACAGTCTTCATCGATGTCCTTGCAAGTAAAGCACAGAACAACGTTCTTGACAAGGCCTCAAAAGATTATGACACTATGAAATGGGAACAGGAACTTCGTGCTCAGATTGCTTCTAAGAAAGGTCAGACGAAGAAACTGACTCCCGAAGAGCAAAAAAAGGTCAATGAACAATTGATCAAAGAGGCCAAGATTCGCTCAAATATTGCTGCTGTCGAAGTCAACGTAAGAAGAGGCATAGGCATTATTCAAAGTCTTGCAACGGGACCGCCCACAGAAGCAGCTGCATGGATGGGATTTGCAGTCGAAGCTCTTCTTGAAGCCATATCTGCCGGTGTCGGCCTTATAATAGAAGATAGTGCCGTACATGCCTATCTCGCTCTTTCAGAGCGCATTAGTACACGGCTCGGCATGACTAGACCTTTTGTCGGGGTGGCCACTCTTCGAGCTTTGGGAACAGGCCAGATTCCGGCAAATCTAGCTGAAGAGTCCCTGAGCGACTTGGTTACTCGGGTCATGTATCGTTTAAGGTTCATGGCTGAGCAACGCCCATTTGATGTTGTATCGTTGGCGTATATTTTTCCTCTAGCTTTCGAGGTCCTCATACAGGGCGGCATAGAGAAACCCGAAGGCGACGAGGCTGATGAACAGATCGTTCTTGCCTTGGATTTTGTCTCCTTCCACACTGATGCCTGCAGTGATCCCTGTCTGCCTCGGGAAAAGTTGTTGGCTCTTTTGGTGTCTTCGCTTCAGAGATATCCGCAGCATTATCGAGCGCTGCGTGAATGCTTGCTCGACCTCTGCCGAAGCATTGCGGGAAATATTACTTCAAAGGAAACGGCTGTGCTCCTGCGCGGAACAATCGTGCCCGAGATTCAAGTCAGGACTTGTTGCCTGCAAGCTATTGATTCAGAGCTGGATCTAACTCACTTGGAGTTCTGCCAAGAAATTTGGTTGGCTTGTCACGATGATGTCCAGGAGAACATTGCACTGGCTACGTCGATCTGGGAAGAGAATGGTCTGGAGGCTGCTCATGATGATGCAACGAGCGCTACTGACAAAAACGTGCACAAAATCCTACCATATCTCGAATCAAAGGACCGACAATTACGCAGAGCTTCTTCACGCGCAATTGCAGATCTTGTTTCACAACGACCTGTGCTCTTCAATGATGTCCTGGAGCGATTAGAGAGCGATTACACTGACAAGGCAAAAGAGAAGAAGCCTGAACGTGACAAATATGGTATGGTTAAGAAAATTGACCTGTCAGATCCATGGGAAGCAAGAGACGGAATTGCATTGACCTTGAAGGAACTTACCCATTCTTTTACTCCAGAAAGTATCGTGCCTTTAGTACGATTTCTTGTCCATAGTGGTCCGTTGGGAGATCGAAATGCCCATGTCCGGGATCAGATGGTTGAAGCTGCTCTGCTCATTGTCTCGGAGAAGGCGCAGTCACGAGTTGAGGAGCTCATGGAATTATTCGAATCGACTTTGGAAGCACCGGATACTGGATCACAGGTCCAAGACCAGGTGAATGAAGCTGTAATCATTCTCTATGGGGCTGTTGCTCGACATTTACCGCCCTCAGATCCAAAATTGCCAAAGGTCATTACACGTTTGCTGGCCACACTGAGCACTCCTTCAGAGACGGTCCAGTATGCAACCTCGCAATGCTTGCAACCACTTGCACGTACAACAAAACAAGACTTTTCAGAATATGTACAGCAAATGATGGAGAAACTTTTGAACTCAAAGAAATTTGCGGAGCGCCGAGGCGCCGCGTACGGGCTTGCAGGTATAGTCCAAGGCAAAGGCATAATCGCGCTTCGTGATTATCGTGTTATGTCCGCCTTGAAAAGCGCAACAGAGGAGAAAAAGGACACGAACAAGCGGCAAGGAGCATTTCTAGCATACGAGCTGTTTTCACTCATTCTTCAGCGCATCTTCGAGCCATATGTCATACAGATCGTTCCACAGCTTCTAGCTGGTTTTGGTGATCTGAGTGCAGATGTCAGAGACGCGTGCTTGGATGCTGCAAAGACATGTTTTGCCAATCTGAGTTCGTACGGAGTCAAGCAGATCCTACCTACGCTATTAGAAGGACTTGACGAACAACAATGGCGAAGCAAAAAGGGTGCATGCGATTCTCTCGGTGCAATGGCATATCTCGATCCTCAGCAATTGGCACAAAGCTTGCCAGAGATTATACCTCCGCTCACTGGTGTCCTCAATGATAGTCATAAAGAGGTTCGAGCGTCTGCAAATCGAAGTTTGAAGCGCTTCGGCGAGGTGATCAGCAATCCTGAAATTAAGAGCTTGGTCGACATATTGTTGAAAGCTTTGAGTGATCCCACAAAGTACACGGACGAGGCTCTGGATGCCCTGCTAAAAGTGTCTTTTGTACACTATCTTGACGCTCCTTCGCTTGCTCTTGTTGTGCGTATCCTTGAACGTGGACTTGGTGACCGGTCCGCAACCAAACGCAAGTCAGCTCAGATTATTGGCAGTCTGGCACACCTTACAGAGCGCAAGGATCTCATCTCTCATCTTCCAATTCTGGTTGCTGGATTGAGGATAGCAGCTGTTGATCCAGTTCCAACAACGCGAGCAACAGCTTCAAAGGCACTGGGCTCTCTTGTCGAGAAACTTGGAGAAGACGCTTTGCCAGATCTCATACCAAGTCTCATGTCAACTCTGAGATCGGAGTCAGGTGCTGGAGATAGGCTCGGATCTGCTCAAGCTCTATCCGAAGTCCTGGCTGGTCTTGGTACCACGCGCCTCGAAGAAACCCTTCCGACCATCTTACAGAATGTTTCAAGTTCGAAACCAGCAGTGCGAGAAGGCTTCATGTCGCTCTTCATCTTCTTACCAGCCTGCTTCGGCAATAGTTTTGCAAATTACTTGGGCCGGATTATCCCGCCCATCCTTGGTGGTCTTGCTGATGATCTTGAATCGATTCGGGAAACGTCATTGCGCGCTGGGCGCCTGCTGGTAAAGAACTTTGCAACACGTGCAATCGACCTTCTCTTACCTGAACTCGAACGCGGGATGGGAGACGACAGTTACCGCATACGTCTTAGCTCCGTAGAACTTGTGGGAGATTTGTTATTTAATCTCACTGGCATCAACACCAAGGCGGACCAGGAGGATAACGAAGAGAGTGCCAATGAAGCGGGTCAGTCATTGCTCGAGGTTTTGGGCGAGGAACGTCGAAACAGAGTGCTTTCGATGCTGTATATTTGCCGATGTGATACTTCTGGACTTGTCCGTACTGCCGCAATCAACGTTTGGAAAGCCCTAGTTGCATCGCCACGGACTCTCCGCGAACTCATTCCGACGATGACGCAAGTGATTATCCGCCGTCTTGGGTCTTCAAATATGGAGCAAAAGGTCATTGCTGGCAACGCTCTGGGAGAGCTTATCCGCAAAGCAGGCGAGGGTGTGCTTACTACACTACTGCCAACTCTTGAAGAAGGATTGCAAACCTCTGTTGATGGTGACGCTAAGCAAGGTATTTGTATCGCATTACGCGAGCTGATTTCGTCCGCATCTCCCGAGACACTTGGAGATCACGAAAAGACCCTAATATCTGTTGTCCGCACAGCACTTGGCGATACCAATACAGATGTGAGAGAAGCCGCTGCGGAAGCATTCGATGCATTACAGCAGGTCTTTGGCAAGAAAGCCGTTGACCAAGTGTTGCCACATCTCCTTAACATGCTGCGCTCTGAGGAAGAGGCCGAGAACGCGCTCGCTGCATTGCTCACATTGTTGACCGATAACACACGGTCAAACATCATTCTGCCAAACCTACTTCCCACGTTACTGAAAACGCCCATTACCGCATTCAACGCAAAGGCTTTGGCGTCACTAGCAGAGGTCGCAGGATCATCAATGGTGCGCCGGTTGCCCAACATTCTCAATTCTCTCATGGACAACATCATTGCTTGCAAAGATCAAGAGTTGCGGTCAGAACTTGATTCCTCTTTTGACACCATTATCCTTTCGGTCGATGAGTTTGATGGTCTCAACACAATGATGAGCGTGATGCTCGGTTTAACAAAACATGACGATCATCGCAAACGTGCATCAGCTGACATGCATTTCGCCAAGTTCTTTGGGCAGGCAGGAATTGACTTTTCAAGATATTACCCCGATCTAATTAGGGTCCTATTGATCTCCTTTGATGATAGTGACCAAAGCGTCGTGAAGGCTGCCCATGCGGCCTTGACTGCTTTAACGGGACGCCTCCGCAAAGAAGAAATGGAGACGCTTGTATTTTCCACTCGCCAGGTTCTCCAACAAGTTGGCGTTGCTGGAGCAAATCTGCCAGGCTTTTCATTACCAAAAGGTATCAACGCTGTTCTGCCCATCTTTTTGCAGGGTCTTATGAATGGCTCGTCTGAGCAACGTACGCAAGCGGCACTTGCGATTTCGGACGTGATTGATCGCACAAACCCAGACGCTTTGAAACCCTTTGTAACCCAAATCACAGGGCCTTTGATCCGAGTTGTTTCGGAGAGATCGGTCGAAGTCAAGGCCGCGATTTTGCTAACATTGAACAATCTTCTTGAAAAGATACCCACTTTTCTCAAGCCATTCCTACCTCAACTACAAAGGACCTTTGCTAAGTCCCTTGCGGATACATCAAGTGATGTCCTCAGGCAGCGTGCAGCTAAAGCTCTAGGGACGCTCATCACACTTACACCTCGAATTGACCCACTGATTGCGGAGTTGGTTACGGGCTCAAAGACTTCGGATAGTGGTGTAAAGAATGCAATGATCAGCGCACTTTACCAGGTCGTCAGTAAAGCCGGTGGTAACATGAACGAGGCATCCAGGGCTTCTATCTTGGGATTGATCGATACCGAGGTTTCAGATGGAGAAGACAATATGGCCATTACTCATGCTCGCCTTCTCGGAGCGCTTGTCAAGAACATTCCCGCTGACGCAGCCAACTCCGTCATTAAAAGTCGGGCTCTGCCATCTGTTTTTACCAATTCCTCAGTATTTGCTCTGAACGCGATTCTGGTGGAGGCACCCGAGACTTTGACGAGTACGTTTGCAGAGGAGACGCCGGCGATTATTTGCAAGGGTGTCGCAACAAACGTAAGTATTTACCATTCCTATAGCTGTCTTCGAGTCACTATATTAACATGTACCCAGAAACCGATAATTGCAGACAACTGCGTCCTTGCCGCCGGCAAATTCCTCCTAACACCCACCAGCGACAAAAGCACATCTATCACGACCCCAATCTTCGAGACCCTTGCAAAGGCCATCAACCCCGGCAGCCCCATCGACACCCGCCGCCTCTCTCTCGTCGTTCTTCGCACCGTATCCCGCGCCCATCCCGACATCATCCACGCCCACCTCCCCCTCTTCGTCCCTCCCGTCTTCGCAAGCGTCCGCGATCCCGTGATCCCTGTCAAGCTCGCCGCCGAAGCCGCCTTTGTCGCCCTGTTCGACATTGTCGAGCGGGAGAGCGAGCTCTTCGACGCGTATCTCGCGGGCCCGGCGGGCCAGGCGTTGCAGCCGGCGCAGAAACGCGGTATGCAGGACTATGTGAAACGGGTGGCGCTGAGGTTGGGAGCGCAGGCGAGAGAGAGACGGGAAGCAGAGGGAGGTCAAGGGGGCTTAGGGTTGAGTAGTGATGAAGTGGAGGATGAGAGGGAGGTGTGGAGTGTGGGAAAAGTTGATCTGGGGGATACTAGCTTTGATGATTGATACCGATTTCGTTGGCACCGATCAGGTGGATTTTATAAGAATGCTACATTCGCTTCTGCCGACTCAAGTCAGAGCAGGTAATGATACTTTAATCGAGTGACAAGCCTGATTGCGCATGTACTGTAAGATGGGTGACGTAGTTGAGGCGGAAAAAATGTGTCTGATGTACAATCTGCGAAGCAATTTCATAGCGCTTGGCACAGCTGTGCTTCGCTCCAAAGGTATACAATAGAAATTTCCAAAAAACGGTCAATTTTTAAGCAAAGGACGTGACTGTGCCCATCCAAGATTTACCAAGTAATACTCTTGGCCAATGTCCACATATTCTCCATCTTATTTCTTTGCAAGATCTCCTTTGCCTCTCCGTCTGTCTCACATACTTTGCTTCCCCATCGCTTGAAGGCGCGTTGGCGTTCCTCTCCCTCCCAAACAAGAGTGCATTTATTGAACGAGAGATCTTTGAGCTGTCCATCGGCTTCCTCGCTTTTGAGCCAATCCGGTTCTGACTGATTGCTTTTTGCTTCATTTGCGGATGTTGTTGCTCCATTTTCATCCCATCGAATACGTTCCAGCATGAGATGTTTGTACTTTTTCAGTGCCCACTCACCACCCTCTACAATGACGAGGTTCATGCGCGGATGCAGGATCGTCATACCTGTCAGGGAGTGCTGTTTCGCATTGACGTCGACCTGGTATCGATGCTTACCAAAGCTCAAGTTGTCGATTTTGAAGACACAGCAATGAATTCCCTTGGATGCATCCTTGTCCTGGTTTTCTGCCAACTTCTCGTGCTTTTGTTCTTTGGTGAGCTTTCGCTCTTCATTGGCGGTCTCATGCGCAAGTTTCCGTTCGGCAATTTCGCGATTGACACGAGCCTCGACGGCCGTGGGGTCCTTGACTGCCTGTTCACCAAGAACACGCATCAGATTCGACTTTTTCACCTTTGGAGGTGGGGGCTCGACGAGACCGAGTCGGATTTTGGCTTGTTCTTCTTTGTGAAGGGCATTACGGCGTTGTCTTCGAAGCTTGGCTTGTTCTTTGGCTGTAAGATACATGGGTTTTGGAGCCGGCATGTTCTTGTCCTGTGGCGGATCGATGAGAACAGGATGTTGCACATATACGGTGATGATGGAATCGTCTCCATTAAGCTTAATGTTGTCGGGATCAGCAAGCGCATCATACGACTGGCCGTTGATGAGGCCTTCGTCCCACCATTCAATTTCCGGGGGTTTTGGAACAAGGAAAGCCTTTTCGTTATCTTCATCTAGGCCTGCTTTGCGGGCCTGCTCTGCGATCTTCTTCTTCATATCCTCCAATTGCGCTTGTCGTCGAAGGGCATTGGCTTGGGAAATGAACTTGCCTTTTTGGTTGAACAGCAAGTGACGAGTATGACGAGGCTTCGCATTTGCTTGTCTACCCAAGCTGGAATCATAGTAGGGATTCTTCTTGAGCTCCTCTATGTTTGGACCTGCAAGATCGAGCTCCTGTTTCTTCTGCTTCCCTTTTCCAGATGGCAGAGGTGATTCTGTACGCCTGTTGCCGATGGTTGTGGAGAATTTTGGGGCCATGAACTGGCTGGTCTTTGACTTGCCATCAGGTCCTGAATCGCCGAGCAGCGCTGGATGCACACCAACGCCAAGTCCACTTTTCTGTCTGGAGGTCGAGTTCTCATATTGCTGTGGCTGCCACGTCTGAGAAGGAGATGCTGTCCTGTCTAATGGGGAAGAGACGGAGTTTGCTGTATTTGCGCTGACCCGAGCTTTCAGAGCTTCGACCCGTGCCCGAGCTGCTTCGGCTGGGGAAAGAGTTGATGGGAGTGCAGGTGATGGCGATGACGATGACTTTTGCTGTGTTGTAGTCGCAGGTCTTTGGCCCATCTTTGACTTGAGTGCATCTGCTCTGGCCTTTGCCTCGGCGATTTTTCGTTGCAAGTCCATGTTTTTGCCTGAGACACCGTTCGTAGCTGGGGTGGGAGAAGCGTTATTGGAACGCGATCGCTTGGCATCCGGCGTGACGGCTCCATCTTCAGCAAGTGGACGCTTGTCTACCATGATATGCGGTATGTGAGGCTGATGGAAGAAGGATTTGTGAAGTGTCGTGTATCTTGAGCTGTCCGAGTTCTCTGGGTGACTCCAGTTCATCAGAGCGGTGAAGTTTTTCTGCCGATGGGTGGGACATCTCTATATCATGACTAAAGCTAACGTACAACACAATTGAGTTGGCCACCCAATTGGATTGGCCACTTTTCCGCATTTTCGTATAACTCAATTTAAATCCATTTTTTTCCCACATTCTATTATGATTCAAATCTGAAAAGAAAGTGATTTTATTCTTATATTTCAGATATTTTAAAAGAATTCTAAATTAAATATTCATCATGTAATAATTATTTATAAAATTTTTTATACGATATTTTAAAATCGAAAATACGAAAAATTTTTATAATACGATATTCAATATTTTTATCAAAAATTCATTGAATTAAAAAAATAAATATTCATATGATATATATTTAATTTAAATTCGTAATTATTTTTTTTCTGATATAATGATATTGAAAATATGATGAATTGATTATTATACGATTATAATATGTCGTATATAAATAAGAATTGGATTTTTAATTTTATATAATAATAATCTAAATTATATATACATTTTAATCGTAAAATCAATTATCAGAAAATTTAATATAAAAATTCTGATAAATTTCGCGAATGATTTAATCTTATATGATATATAATTGACCAATTTGGTATTCAAAAAGGGGATATTTATAATTTTGACGAGATAGGGTTTTTGATGGGCCAAATTTCGTCAGAAATAATTATTATCAATATTAAAAGATATGAAAAATCTTATATAATTTAATAAAATAATCGAAAATGAATAATAATAATTCAAAATATGGATATATTGGATTATATCATTCCATTATATATTATTATTATGAATAAAAATCATTTTTTATTTTGATATTAAAATAATTCATTATCATATAATTGAATAATTATTATATCAGATAATAATTGAATAATAAATAAATGAAATTTAAATTGGATTCAATATTTCAATTGATATATTATAAATTATATAATAAATATATATCATTTTTTTATTTTTAATGGATATAAAAATTATTATTTAATTGATTTTGAATTATTCTATCAAAAGAATAATATTATTATTTTTTA
>JAGEMR010000187.1:0-45683 GCA_021030915.1 Astrothelium macrocarpum
TTAAATTTTATTATTCAAATTTTAAAATAAAATTAAAATTTAAAAATCAAAATTATTATAAAAATTTATAAAATTATTAAAATCATTTTATATTAATGATTTAATGAACATCATTCATAATATAATATAATAATCAATTTATGAAAATTTTATGATATAAAAAAATTATATATCAAAAATTTTATATATGAATTAAATTTTTAAAAATATTTATTCAGAATTTTTCATATTTAAAATATAACGAATTGATTATTAATTCAATATAATATAATATATATTAAATATAATTGAATTTCTAATTTTATTAAATGATATTTAAAATTTAAAACGCGATTTATATATAAATATGATTTTTAAAAAATTTTATATAAAAATCTAATATTAATTCGAAATTAATTTTTTTTTATATTTAATATAATAATCAAATATAATATAAATATATTTAATATATTTAATTTTGATAAAATAGATTTTATAATAAATATTATTTTTTTTATTGTAATAATCATATATGTAAATTGATATAAAAAATTTAAAATAATTTAATCTGATAATCGAAAATAAATTATAATAATTTAAAAAATTAATTCATAAAATTAAATAATTTCATCATTTTTGATGATTATAAATAAAAATCATTTTATTAATTGATATAAAAATTATATAATTTCATCAGATTAAATTATTTTTTTTAAATAATAATAATTAAATAATAAATGAAATTAATTCAAAATAAATAAAATATTTCGATAAATATATAAAATTATATATTATTAAATAATATAAATTTTTAATTTTAAATGATCATAAAAATCACCATTCAATCGATTTTGAATTTTATTATAAAAAAAATAATATATTTATATTTTATATATTTATTCATTCATTTTATATATTTTAATTATTTGATATTGAATATTTTAATTCATTAAAAAAGATATATAAATATTAAATTGAGGATTTTATTCGAATATATATTATATATATCATTAAAATCGAATTCTTTTTAATATTTATAATCATATTTAAAAAGATTTTTATTTTAAAAAATATTCAGATAAAATTCAAAAAAATAATTTTTATTCTTCACGATTTAAAAAATATGATTTTTTAATTTAATATTAAATTATATATTTCAATATTTTTAGAATTTTTTTTAAAATTATTTTTATTATGAGAATTAAAAATATTATAAAATCTCATTAAAACGATTTTATAATTCGAATTTATTAAAAATTGAATCATATAATATCAAAATAATTCATCAATTTCAATTTTCATTGAAATCGATCAGATTTTAAAAAATATATAATAAATTATATAGAGTCACGTCCCCAGATCTGGTGAGCCTTTCGCATATTTTCCGCATATGAAACGCGTTATTTATTCCAATATCTCAAAAGTCTACCCAAAAAGTCTCAGATTATGAAATTGAAATTCAGAAAATTCTTTTAATTCTTAAAAATAAAGAATTTTTTTTATTTTATATTATTATTCATTATTTTAAATTTTTTTATTTAATTCTATTCTGTAGATATAATATAAATCTTTCATATTTTCAAATTCATGAAATATAATAAATTTTTATAAATATAGAAGAAATTATTTTAATTTGATGAATAAAATGATATATTATTATAAGAATTTCTTTTTTAATTTCATTATTGAAAGAATTTATTCAATAATTATGATTTATATATATCAGATATATATCAAATAATATATTTATAATTATTCAATTTAATTTTATTAATTATAAATGATTTTATCATTTTTAAAAATGATATTTTGATATAAAAATAATATTTATTTAATAATTAGAATATATATAATATAAAAGAATAATTTATAAATATATAAAACATTGATTTAATATAATTAAAATATAATTTATAAATCGAAAATATAATTTTTTTAATATATAAAATATGAATAAATTAGAATTTAATATCAATAAAAAATAAATAATAAAAATATTAATATATTTAAATCATATATGTTATGACCACTGAGGGGGCCGTGTGCACATCTGTGTACCACCGGCCTCTGGCTCAGAAGGCTCATGCTATGAGCAAGGAGAACCAACCTCTGGCTCAGAAGGCTCATGCTATGAGCCAGGAGAACCAACCTCTGGCTCAGAAGGCTCCCGCTATGAGCCAGGAGTTGTTGCAAGTATATAGGAACGCAACGCGACCACTATGGCCTCGTTGTATTCAAAGCCATTCTCTAAGCTAGTCTTTGATAGCGTCTTCAGCAGAACTTTGAATATCAGAAACCCAATTCACTCCTTGCTAGTTCAGTCCTTTACCGACTCACTTCAGAAGCCACCTTGATCACAGGTAGACTTGACCCTAAGGATACCTGGGATCATAACAATATATAATAAAATAAAATTATAAATAATAAATAAAAATGAATAATAGATATTAAATATATTAATATTATAAATGAAATATTTTTTTTTTGATATTTAAAAATGAGAATATGAATATATATTAAATTAATAAATAAATATTTTAAAAATAATATTTCATAATTAATTAAAATAATTAAATATTAAATGATTTAAAATTATAATAATTAATCAAAATTTTTAAATTTTTAATATATAAAAAAATTATAAATTATTAATATTTATTTATTATTGATAATCATAAAAATTATATATAAACTGATTTTATTATTTATTATATAAAAAATAAAATTAATTTATTTATTATATTTTTTTATTATTCATATAAATTATAATTATTTAATATTTTTATATTTTTGATTTTCAAATATTTTTATTTTAATAAAATATATATAATTTTTTAATTCAATTTATAATAAATTTTATAATCGGAATAAATTAAATTATTATTTTATATATATAAAAAAATAATAATTAAAAATAATATTTTTATTAAATAATAAAAAATTGATTTATCATTTATAATATTTATATAAATTTTTAAAAATTTTTTTTATAAAATTTTTTTGATTATTATTCAATTATATATATCATTTAATTTAACGTATCTGCATAGCGAGCGGAATAACATAGCGAGCGGAACACCGTTCCGCATTCGTACGAACTTTTTTTTTATCAACACAATAATATTATATTACAATTATGAAAATTAATCGTTATACTTTTTTTCAGAAATTAAAGAATCTATCTGATATATTCGTATATAATATTCAGATTATTTACAGTTATTATAATATCGTATACGCGAATTTTTGCCATTTATACGACCATCTTTTTCACATATATCACTTTCTCTAATTTCAATAACATTTTTTTATGATTATAATATATTTATTTTTAAAATATTAAATAATCCGTTAATATATAATCGAATTTTTTTGATTCTTCGATATTTATTCAATATTTTATTTATTATATAAAGATTTTTATTTTTTATTTTTAATAATATCAATTTATATATTAATTTTGAAATATTTTTTATTTATATATTAATTAAATTATATAATTAGATTGGAAAATTATTTTAATATTTTACGATTCTAGATTTCAAATTTATAGAATTTTATATTATATTTTTTATAATTTTAAATATATTTAGATTTATAAATATGGTATTTATTAAATAAGAATTTGATGATATAGATATTCTAAATTTAAAATTCAGATAATTAATCATTTATTCTAAATTATATAAAATAAAATCAATTATTCAAAATTCTATTTATATATTTTTTTTATTCATTAAAATAAAAAACGTTTTTTTAAAAATAAAAAAGAAATCGTCTTTTATAATATATATAAATTGAAATCGTATTAAATATTCAATTTTTTTATTATACGAAATTTTTAAAAAATCAAAATATTTTATATCAAAAAATTGAAAAATATATGATAAATATAAAAATATATAAAAAATAATAATATTCATTTTTTGATAATAATTATTGAATTTAAAAAAATGATAATTATTATATTTATTAAGAATTAAAAATCAATATTTATCAATTATACGAAATTTTATAAATTTTTCAAAATATTATAATCAATTTAGATTAATTTATTTATTATTCAATCATTTATATTTAAATGAATTTATTAAATGATGAAAAATTCGTTATTTATATATTAAAAAAAAAAATGATATTTATTTTTTATAATAATATACGAAAATAATATCCAATTATCTGTATAAATATTCTGGATTATTGAAATCCATTTTCGATTATCAAATTATTTTATATAAAATCTTTTTTTATAATTTAAAATAATAATAATCTTTATATACGATAATATTCCCATTAAAAAACCAATTTTATCGAAATTATAAATATTAATATTAATAATTCTATATTTATTAATTATATTATATATAAAATTAAATCAATTTTATAAAATTATAGAATTTTTAATTAATATTCTTTGATAATTAATTTTTTATCAGAATTATATTTTAAATAATGATTATTATTATATAAAATTTATAATTCATCAAAATCTGATATATGACGCGTTTCGAATTTTATATAAATAATCAATTATATTTTATATATCATTTTATTTAGACGGAAAATCGTGATTAATTAGATCTATAATACGATTCAGAATTATTTCTTTTTCTATTTTAATGAAATTCATTGAATTAATTAAGATATCATATCGTGATTGTCGGCCATCATATCGAATAATTAATATCGTATAAAAAATTTCATAAATTTGAATAACCTTTTATACATTAAATTTTTGATCTTTTTTTAAAATTTCGAAAATCATAATCATTTTATTCTTTTTAGAAAATATTTCTATTTTTATATGTAGAAAAAAGTCGCGTCAAAAAGAAAAGTTCGTACAAATGCGGAACGGTGTTCCGCTCGCTATATTGTTCCGCTCGCTATGCAGATACGTTAATTAATTTGAATTTTTTATTATTTGATAATTTTTTTTTTAAAATTTATTGAATTAAAATAATCAAATAAATAATTTAATAAAAAATTATACAAATAATTAATATTTAAATTATTAATAAAATATTATATTAATTGAATAATTTATTTTTATAAAAATTAAAATATAATCATTTTTATTATAATAAATCAATTAAAAAAAATATAAATATTTTTTAAAAAATGAAAGAAGAATTTAAAAAGAAAAAAAATTTAATTAAAAGATATTTTATTATATTTTATTAAAAATATATTATAAATAATTTATAAAATAAAATTAAAATTAAAAATAAAAGAATGATATGATTATTTATAAAAAATTCTAATGATTAAAATAAATAATGAAAAGAAAATTGAAAATTCAGAAAATATATCTAATAATTCAGATGAGAAGGAAATTTCTCATAAGTGATATATAACGCGATCGCAGACGAAGAATTGAGAAAAATTCACCAGATCTGGGGATTCACCAGATCTGGGGACGTGACTCTATCAAATAAATTTATTTAAAAAAAAAAATTATATCATTTCGAAAAATAAATGAAATATTTAATAAATATCGAAAAATCAAAAAAATCCGATTTAGATAAAAAAGATCATTTATTTTTTAAAATGAATAGGATTTATTAGATTAATATAATATTATATGATTAAAAAAGAATGAAATATTTGAAAATAATGATCAATAAATGAAAATAAAAACGTATAAAAAACGATATGAATAATACGATAATATCGAATATAATATATAAATTTATCAAAAAATTATAATTATTTTTTTTGAAAAGAATTCTGAATAATTTAGATAAATTTAAATTATTATGATTGATGTATTAAAGAAAGTTATTGCGATGGAGTGAAAAACGCGCCGCTCGCTTGTGCGCGCGGCTCGTTTGGGCACCACGTTATATTAATTCATTGAATTAATATTATTTTTTATTTTATTAAAAATTTCGTGAAATTATTTTGATCGTTTTTTTTTTTTAAATTTTTGTATATTTTTATAATATCATGATAATATTGAATAATTGATTTTATATAATTTTATTATCTGAAAATAATTAAAAAATTTTTACGTATTTGTTATTCTAATCGTTATTTCAATTGAATTTATATTGATGATGTAATTCTTATTCAAAATATGGTGTGTGCCAAAATTTGAGGTGGGCGCCCCGCGGGATCGGGCGCGCCTAGGTAGAGACTCCTATCACCGAGCTTAAGTCCGAGATGGTTTGAGGTGTTTTTACACCCCCTGGTCCCTAACGTACTTTGCCGAACTTTCTGGACCATTCTGATAGAAAGACATCATGCAGCATCATCGCACCCGATTCTTCTTCCTGCGTATACCATCAATAAACATTATCGAGGCTTGAAGTAAGCACCAGCCTACGGTTGCAGGATTGCGCTCAGCACCCTTCACGTCCAGTTAAGAGCTGCAGGGCAGGTCGGTGACAATGGAGGACAAATTATACCTGAGACCAAATGGCACGCAATACTGGTATGGATCAAAGCTTTGAATCCCATGGCATGATCAGCGCTCCACAATTGTAGTGTATCCCGTTGAAATGAGGGTCGTACGTATCTCCGAAGATTGCTTTCCGCTGGTTATCACCTGTTTCCCGCTTGAATACACTCTCTGTTTTTCTTTAGTCTTCAATAGTATCCAGTGGATCCGCAAAACACAACATCGGCATTTTCGTCCCGAATACAAATCACGTCTTCCGACTCCGATACCAAGCATGCCGTAGTCTCTCAAAGTTCAGTGACGCGTAGTCAAAGTCAACACAGATATGAGGACCCTATGTTTCCGGTCTTTTGTTACAATTAACCTTCGCAGCATCATTTGGAATGGTCTGACTTACTTGTCAACCATTCATAACTTGAGGTGTCGTTCGCAAGTGTTCTCTTCTGCTCCACTAACAGTGTTCGAAACGATACAATCTGGGTAGTTACTGGGCCTGCGAAGACCCCAAGTTGTTACTCACAAATACCACAAGCACCGCCGAATATGCTGCTGTTGATGCGAAGATCTCTGCTCGTCGTGCATTGGTGACGAGTCCGACTGTGCCTGCAAACAAACAGGTGAATAGCACGATCATACCGATGCGAAGCCCTCGACTAGCATTGGCAAGCATCATCAGGCACACGATAGCACCAACGAGGAGAATCGCGCTCAAGAGCACTGAAAGCACTGCTCCGGCACGCTGAATCCGCTTCTCAGGGAAATAGTACAGGTCGCCCTTCTTCAAGCGACCTTGACCCTTTTCCTAAATACCAATAAGCGTTAAGAAATGCCAAAACTTCCCTCCCCTTAAAGGAAACCCTCGATACTCATACCTTGAAGAACCAAGCAAAATAGGTTCTTAGAAAAATATTCAGTCTATCGTCATCGACCGGCGCGAGAGCGACAAGATCATCTTTATCATCGAACAGCGTCTCATCTGGACCCCAAAGTAATGGCCGTGGTTTATTCAACACTTCGTGCTTGAAAATTCTTAATGTTCGCTCCGATGGCCTGTTCAATGCTTTTATGTGGCTTTCTCGAATTAGCGATTCATCTAGAACGAAATCATTAGTGAACTACTGGCTGGCTACTGATTTGAGTATCGCAGTACTTACGGTACTCCTTGAGCTTCATTTGGATTGATCTATGGAGCTTGCGCCTTTGGATCGCCGCTTGATTCCCATCTCGGGAAAAATGCTTCCAAAATCTGGCCGCTCGCTGCGCGTTCTCATTGTCTACATCTTTCGCATCTTCCCGATCTAGTTCGCGGATTTGGGCTTCTAGATCATGAAGCTCGCTCTGCAAATATAGCAGATTGCGGGCAGTCAAATATCCGAAGCCGCGATACAGCGCAGCCTCGCCGTCTCGAGCAATGAAGCTGGCGAAGGTGGGGTAACCTTTGAGTTTCGTTGGACTGGCCGGAAATCCTGATTCAACATCCGTATCGGAAGTACTGCTCAACATGTAGTAAATTGAGTTGCGGCAAGGATTCTTTCGTGAAAATGTGAAAATATATATCTATATATGAGGGACGCTCCCTAAATCCTTGCCAGGTTGCCACGTATGTATGATATTCCAAGCAGCCAGAGGCAGGCAGCGAAGATACATGCGTATGCAAAAAAGCCGTATCTCAAAGGTCCAACACCCCACATAGATTAGGTAATGACATATTGAGTACGACTCCGCCACATCTCCACCTCCACCACCTTCTAGGCAGCAGTCATCAAGCGTGGGACAGTCGTGGGGTAGCCTAGTCATACAATTGCTCGAAATCGCTCGAAATGGCTCTCGTTCTTCACATGTTGTATTCCTCCTTGACACCATCTTCCTTGACTTAAATCTATTTGAAAGATCGGAGTAGAAACTCTTGCGTCATCGTCATCAATAAGCTTCATTATAACCGAGGAATAAACTTTCGACCTATGAGGACCAAATGCGTCCGTTATTTTCAAAAAGAATATTAAGCCCCAGAGGGTTTGAATATGTCTGACTATTGGATTTTCCACCCGTATGTGCAGATTTCGACTTGAACCGGAAAGGACTAACAGAACAGGAAAGACCAAGAGAACAGGAAGGATTTGAGCGTTGGGCGCATATGATCCAAGAAGGGCTGGAAGGATTTGAGCGTTGGGCGCATATGATCCAAGAAGAGCTGGAAAGACTGAGAGAACCGGAAAGACTGAGAGAGCATGAAAGACTAGAAGAGCAAAAAAGACTAAAAGTGCTGGAAAGACTGAGAGACCTAATTTCGGAGAAAGAAGAAGAACAGTCTGTCGCCTCTGTCAAGAGACATCATTATAAAGTCTTTAGGCGAGGCCTGCCTGGCTTTGTAAATGGCTATAACAAGACTGCCTTAGCTGATACGGGATCAGAGCGAAATATTATCTCGGTAAAATATGCAAAACAATTAGGGCTACCAATAGTGCGTAAGCAGTCCTCTTTCCGGCTCGGAGACTCTAGAATTGTGACATCACCAGGTGAGCGCAACAAATTGGTATTCCAATCATGTGGCTAAGTTCAGGTCTCAGGTATTGTTTCTTTAGATTGGGCGTTCCAAAACTCTCCCCGGAAGAATATGTCAATCCAATGCCACGTCTTCCCTGCCTGCACATTTGACTTGATACTTGGGAGCGCATTTTTGAAGAGCACAGAAACGATGACACGACATCAAAATAGGCTGTTGCAATGCAGCTTTTTTATAGAGCGCGCTTTGCACATATCATTGCTGGGTCATGGCAACGAATACATCCGTGGGCTTGTGGCGGACAAACATACAGGGTTGGCTGTTGCCGATACCGGAGCGGATTGCAACGTGATGAGTCAGGACTACGCTGTACGGAGTGGTCTGGCCATTTGTAACAGCCCACAATACCGTGACCGAGTTATCTTCGCGGACGGTACCTCGCAGGAAACGGTTGGCAAGGTTCACACATCATTTACCTTTGATGACGGGAAGCGCATAACACTGGCTTTCTCGGTGCTTGAAAATTGCGATGTTGACCTTATCTTGGGCGAGAAATTGCTCTGGAAATATAAAGTATTCAAGAAACACCAAGCGTCCTTCCAGAATATTGGGACAAACTCCGCAGATACTGTGGAAAAACCACATTCCAGCCTGAAACCATTCACAATCTTGAAGGGTTGGTCAGCTAGGATAAATAGTGTTTGCGATTCTGTTCGAAGACTTCGGACTTCGCGTCGTGGAAATGATGCGTCGTTGGACTTGGATGACTCTGGAGAACGTGACAACACCGATTGGCATGAAAGACACGGTCTAGAAGAAAAAGAGCGTCAGCGGCGAGACGCGTGGAACCATAAGTGCTCGTTTGGAGAGAATGCCAGTGAGGCTGAAAATGCAGCGGAGACAAGGAGACGGCAGGAGTACGATGCAAAGCTACTCAGTCTCCGCAGGGCAGGTATTACCGGATCTGGAAGTAGTGCACCACAGATAACGAGCGCAGTCACTACAACTCCTTTAAGCGATGAGGTTGGACCAATGATGGCATCACAGACCAATAACCTTCACTAACTGCCAACACCTTTCTCGGACCACGCATTTCAACTAGAGTAATACAGTTCTTCGATTTCTATCGGCGTTCTGTCTTGTTATTTGGTACGAGCAGCTTCTGGTGTTCGATGGACTTGTCTCTTGAAAGACGATTAATGGCTTTATATGAAATGTCTTAGAGAGGGTAAAGCGTGGCGTTCCTCTTCACCATACTCATGTAACGATTATGTTTCACATCAACACCCCGAATTGTAGAGGGTAGCAGTTCAGTAAATCGGCAAGCTTGGTGGACAAACATAGGGATGGCACGCATATTATGGTCACTTAAAGGGACAAACATTTTATTGTCGTAGACCTCATTGACTATTTATATACAATGGTAGAATGCCCAATTCAGGTGTCGCTGTATGAGACAACCCCCCCTAGGCGCATAGATTATGCCAGGAGAACGCAAGAGTCTATAAGAACGAATGTATTCGTTAATAAGAGACAGGAAATAGCCATGCCTGGGGTATCGTTTTCAAAAACTTCGCTCCAAAACGCCTCCCTCATGCACAACCCCAAGCTCCTTAACATGAAAAGAGCGAAATGTCGAATTCATCATGCGAAACGAGGGAGTAGCCTTCCCTAGGCTGGATCTCAAAAATTGATAATGTTAAGAGAGCGTTAATCGCAAGAGGATCTCGTATCGAATATCGGCGCGTAGTAAGCCGGAAATATCCCGCACTTAGCACCGTCCGGTCCCGCCCTCCACCCGCGCAACCCCTGCATCTGCGAACCATGTTTCACGTCCGTCGGTGTCGCCGTCCGGCAGCCCCAACATTCCGCGCCTCTTCAAAAGAAAGGCGCACACAAAATTTCCTTTATAATGTCAGCATTGCACCGACCACCATCGCACCCAGCACGACGGCAGCGACGTCCCGGGCGCGCGCGCTCGGCCGAGCCGCGCTGATGTCGAAGGGGCTGCCGCCGCCGGAGCGGTCGCTGCTGTCGCTGGTGCGGATGGGCGGCGCGGCGGAGGTCAGGCTGCTCATCATGGACTCGAGGAGGCTGCTCTGCGAGGGGTTGGTGGGTGGGGCGGCGCTGGTGTCCATGGTGAGGGAGGTCATAGGCGCGGTGAGGGTGGGCGCGGTGCTGGCGGAGGTAATGAGGGTGCTGGATGTGGAGGCGGAGGATGTTGTGGTGGAGGGGGTGGTTGTAGTGGTGGAGGAGCTGGTCGTTGAGGAGGAGGATGTGGTGGTTGATGAGGATGCGGTTGTTGAAGGAGAGAGGAATGAAGTGAATGAGACTGTGGAGACGAATCCTGGGTTGTTCGCCGTGTTTGCCGTTGATGTTGCGCCTCCGTTGGATGCTGTCGCTGCTGCGCCGGCGCCGCTCCCTGAGGATTGACTGTTGACGTTTGGACATAATTTCTTGATTCCAGATCCGCTTTCGAAGGCCGAGATAACATCATTGCCGGGTAGTTGTACGTGGGCGCAGGCTGAATTGACTGCTGAAGAGATCGACTCCAGCGCGTTTACACATGACTGGGAGCATGGGTTTTGGCCAGCAAAGTCCGAAGCGCTGCAGCCAGCAATTTGCTGCGTGTAGACAGATCCACACTGCGATGGCAAATTCGACAGCTTGGGGTTGAACTCC
This sequence comes from Astrothelium macrocarpum, assembly GCA_021030915.1. NCBI lineage: Eukaryota > Fungi > Ascomycota > Dothideomycetes > Trypetheliales > Trypetheliaceae > Astrothelium > Astrothelium macrocarpum. Next base: position 11,565 of record JAGEMR010000187.1, read on the forward strand.
GAGAGAGAGACCGAGGCGCCGAGTGAAGAGAAGAGCGGTATTAGGATGAAAGCAGCGTGACCATGTGCGTATCGAGAAGAAGTTCTCCGAGGCATCTTGTCGAAGGGTGACACTTTAAAGATGACGAAAATTTCAAGGATGACAGTCGAGGTAACTGGAGATAAAGCGGAACTGGTGGGATGGTGGGCCAAAAGAAAATACAAATGTTTAGAAGAGAAGGTTCAAGGTGGTACCGGCGGATGAATGGGTGTGATTGTTAAGAGGAAGCTTGAACAATTCGGATAGACCCGAGACGTAAAGTGTTTGATGTGAAAGCTTATGCAGGATTGTGATGGATTTGTGATGCGGTTGGTTAGAAGCGGCGCGATGTATCGGCTTGGCCGGGCAGTTCAGTATATGCGCCAAATGGGATGCCTGCTTTTGGAGATGTCGGTTTTCACGCGCACAGCTTGCGCAAATTGTGTTGAGCTGGAGATTCAAAGTTTGTCCTTGCAAACGTTTTGTTTTGGCGATCAAGCGATAATAGATCTAGGATCTGCCAGGGAACAGGCAGCAGACGCAAATCAAGTAGGTGGTGTGGTGTTTCAGGACTGACACAGCCGCGGGTCTCCGCCTCAGGAAGTCAGAGATGTCGCAAGGGTAGCCACATCGATTGGCGACAAACAGCTCCGAAGTTCACGTCCACTCAGCAAGGCGTTTCGAAAAGTGGTAGGGACTGCGGCGTTTGACCTCGAAAAAGGGAACAGCAAACAAGAGAAGGGACAACATCTAAAAACGAAGGTTGAAACAGCAGAATGTTGCTCGGTGCAGACTACGAAGAAAAGGTCTTCTGCGAGATGGGAAATATTTGAGCACGACGCAGGTCGCAATAGGGGTCCTGGCCCCCTCGCCCCGCTCGTCTTGGCATTTCGCACCAAGTCAGCGCAACGGGGGACGATGTGGTGATTTGATGAGGATTCGCAGCGGTGGACCCTTCGCTTGGGAGATCGACGGGAGTCGGGTGGCGTGCTGAAACACGCTTGACGTCAAGCGGCCCACACGCCCACCGTCGTCATCCAGGGCAGGTCTCGGATTGGCCCGAGACGGGTGGTCGCAGGGTCCAGCTCGTGAGACGACTGCAAGGGCCCCAAAACGGCCGCGCGCCTGCTGTGACATCACCCTCCCGCACGCGACATGCCCGATGCAGCCGGCGGAGAAACATGCCACACGACGAAAATATTCCCCCTCCTGGCCTTTCTTTGCTGACTCTGCATTTCAGCCCAGGGAGGGACGTCTCGAAACAGGAGCCCAGTCATGTCGGCGCCATCAGCATCGTGCATGAACGATTTAACCTTAAGTCTGTCTAGCGATAAGCTTTTGGCACCCTAACTCTATACTCCCGAACCCGTGCCCTATAACGCCCCGCTAGTCATCCGCCGTCCCACTAACACGACTCTTATTGAATGCGCAAAATGTCTTTGCAAGCTTCGCCATTGGCTCACCTGCGTTACCAGGTATTGTGCCAATCCGTGAGAGTTGCACACTCAACAATCAGTGCTACATCGTGCTGGCTGTCAATAAGTGGAGCTGCCGCACTGGGAACCATGCGTGATTGACAAGTCAGAGATGCCGACTGTCTCCACCATATCCAGGAAGTATCACGTCCCACGCTGGAACCGGGTGAGTGCAGAGCAACACTTCAATTTGAATTTTTTTTCGTCGACGAGATCTGCGCTGTATGCGCGTCCCAAGTCTTGCAAATCCTAATCGATATCAAGGGTCGACCATCATGGTATCGTCGCCCCCATCCCGACTTTTCTCCTGCCCGTGCACAACGGGAACACCTCGTCCTCGTCCCTCCAATAATTCCCTCCGTACCTCTGCGCTGATGCTTTTGTGCCCTCTCGCTTGCAGCAGATCCAATAATGCCTCTCGTTGGTCCTCCGTAATGTCATTCCTGTACCTTTGCGCAAACGCCAGCAGCGTTTTATGCCAGATCACGGGTAAATGACTCATTCCTTTTCCACTTTTCGCTTCTCCCGTGTCATCTACATTTACCGCCCGGAAGCGGAGGAAATGAAAGACTAGGTTGTCCACGACTTTGTATGGCAGAGCATATTTCTTCTCCAGTAGCACGTAAATGAAAGTGTTTGTTGCACCACCTGCCTCTAAGTTCTCCTTTCCTGAACCCACCATTTGGTCCGCCGCAATCTCGCAACAGCGACTCAAAGCTGCTGCCGAATGGAGCACGGGGATGGACACACGTGCGAGCACCGAAGAGATGATATGAGCCTCTCTCAGCGTACACGTTCCGCTACCGAGCAGTGGAAATAGTAACCCTTTGAAGAAAGCAGCGGGTTTGTATAAGGCTTTCTTTAGAGCATTGTACAAATGGACGTTGAGTTTCCGTGTCTCGCGAATGTTATCACGAACGCTGGGTAGAAGCACTTCGGAGATGAAATGTTGAGCAATGAGCGGAGACGCAGACACGAAAATCCGCGTTGCTGCAAGGGTAGCATTGGGGGTCCATGAGGAAGGATTGGTGATGGAAAGGAGAATGTCATATTGCGGCAGGGTCGGGACGATTTTGAGTGGTTTGGGGAGAGGACCAGATTTGTAACGTGAGAGAATGTAGCCAATTCTAGGTATTATCGTTGGTCAAATAGATCAAAGAGGCATGACACAGGCATTCACATTCTGGTTTACGTACTGAGTGTAGACTTCCACAACTTTGCCAGGGATTTCAACAGCATCTTCGGGCGGTCCGCCACCAATAATGTCCGGCAGTTTCTCGCCATCTGGCTGTGCCTGTAGAGCTTCATGTGCTGCAATCTTCTCCAATATCAAGTCTGTCAGATTTGTTCCTAGACCTTGGTCTTCCTCGTCTTTGGGTCTTAGAAGTGTAGAAGGATCGAATGACGGATTAAATTTGTTGAAAGTATCCAAATCATCCGGGTCTACCTCTACTTCTTCTACCACCTCTTCTTCATCACCCCATGCATCATCGTCATCTTCGTACTGTCCTTGGTCTTGTGCATCCTCATCCTCTCCCAATCTCGAATCAAGTGCAAAAGCGGGGTTGGGTTGAGTGGGTCGTGCTGCTTCATTTTCTGCTTCATCCTCCTCTATAAGATCTTGGCCAATCGTCAGAATCTTGCGCGATGCCTTGGAATCCACATATGCGTCCTCGCCATTTCCTTCACTTGTCGTCTTTCTCCTTTTCGCTGGTTTTTGCTTGAGGGGTTGAGTGGGTGAATATTCTTGGGCAAGGGACGCAGTGTGTCGCGTTTGTCGAGGTTTCGAAGAGACCTTTGGCATGTTGATTCTAGTCACGAGATATTGTTTTTAGTTCCAGAATACTAGCCGTTTGGCAAAGAATCAAGGCGCCAAGGCTTTGTTTTCGTAGTCAAATTGGCCAAAATAGAAATTTGGTCGGTGAAGGTAGCTCCGAAGCCTTATCGATAAGAATACTCACCCCTAGTTCTAGTCGCGTTTGACGAGCGCGTGAAAAGAGGTATCGATATCTTCAGAGAGCCAGCAGCCTTTGCTAGAGCAATCGCCGGCCTCCTCGCAGCCTGTCACACATCTCTGCAAGCCAAAAATCGTAGCCATGGCAGAGGCGACACAAGCGTCTCGTGGCAACACGCCGTCAATACCAACGCCCAAATTTCCAATAGATGACCACACTCCTACCATCTCCTCGCCATTGAATCCCGATGCTCCAGTTCCGACTTCAAGACCGTCACGACCACCTCCTCGAGAGCAGCGCGAAAAGCGAGATACACTTAAGAAACGCGAATCTACCAAGGGAAGAGGTGGAACTCCAGATAATCATGGCCGAAAAAGTTCAAACACCATACCAGGAGTACCCTCACCAATGCGATATAGTATACCCGAGCCCAAATTGTCTGATTTTGAGCCACCCAAGGATACCTACTTCATGTCCCACGAACCAATCCCATTTTCCACTCCAGACGACGAACACGAACTCAAAAGACCACTCGATCTTGCCGAAAATAAGAAGGGCTATCGCTACAATCTCTGTGTGGCCGACCCATTGTTTCGTCATAAGCAGTACTATCGCCAGACTGACACAAAACCTTACGGCCCTCGTATGAGCTTCAATGATAGCGACAAGTCCATCTACTTCTCCCCCTCGTCAGGCCGCATCATCACCAACGAAAAAGGCTGGCGCATGTCGAAAGCAAACGTCTGCGCACGCGAAGGCACTTCCTACTTCGAAGTCAAAATCCTGCGCGGCGTTCCCAAAGACGGTCCCGTGGTCCCACCTGGCGGCGAAACAATACCACAACCACACATCCGCGCAGGCTGGGCACGACGCGAAGCTCCCCTGGACGCTCCCGTAGGCTTCGACGGCTACAGCTACGGCATCACAGACATCCGCATCGACACCATGCACCGCTCCCGTCCCGGCCGCCTCTTCCACCCCAGCGCGAACAAATCCAAACCCGGCAGCAAAACCCCCAGCGCCTCGAAAACCGCTAAAGCCAACAAACTCGCCGACACCCTCCCCACACCCGACGACGCCTTCCGCGAAGGCGACATCCTCGGCCTCGAGCTCACCCTGCCCCCGCTCTCGCTGCACCGCAAAGTCGTCAGCGGCATGTACAACCCGGCCGTCGACAACTTCGCCTCGAGCAGCCCGCCCACCACCACCGCCCTCGACCCGTCGGCGTCCGGCACAGCGACGGACATCATCCGCGACCGCATCCCCGTCGCCTACAAGGGCCACACGTACTTCGAGGCCATGGACTACGTCGCCACGAAGCCCATGGAGACCTACGCCGACCGCGGGCCCTTCAACAAGGTCTCCCCGCACGCCAACCACGACGAGCCCGCGCTGCGCGCCCTCCCCCGCTCCGCCCTGCGCGTGTTTCGCAATGGCGCGCTGCTCGGCACCGCGTTTGAGAACCTGCTTGCGTTCTTGCCGCCTGCGAGCCAGCCGAGCGCGGCGCAGGGCGCGCGTCAGGGGTTCGATGATGCCATGTTGGGGTATTTCCCCGCGGTAGCGGCGTTTACGGGGGGCGTGGCGGAGGTGAATTTTGGGCCGGGGTGGTGGGCGCCGCCGGAGAGGGGGGAGGGGGAGGTGAGCGGGGTGGGGGAGAGGTTTAAGGAGCAGATTGCGGAGGATGTGTTGTGGGATATTGTGGATGAGGCGGACTTCTTTGTGCAGGATGGAGGGTATGCTGGGGAGGGGGCGGATGGTGGGGGGAAGTGGGCGAGTGGTGGAGATGCGCAGGGGATGGCGCGGAGAGTGGCGAATTTGCAGGAGGGAACTGAGTGACGCCCCCATCTACTGGGCTGGTCATCAATTGGAAGATAGAGGTGCCATGGGTGATCCAGTCAGCTTTGGCGCTGCTCATTTAAAAGTTGCGGATATCGATCAGTAATGGGATGAAATCTTGTACTGCACAGCGAAGGAGTTGGCCGTGTTGCAAAATATCCAAATAATTTACATTTCATACCTCCTAATGGGTATTTGTGTTGCAATCTCGACGCTGGGAGCATTGTCGTTAGTCCACCTAGGCTTTCGTGATCTCGTCGACTTTGCGTTTATCAAAGGCGACGTGGTCTTTGATATGAGTGGCTTTCTCAAGAGGCTCCGGGTAGTACCAGGCTGCGTCTTTTAGCTCCTTGCCTTGCTCAGAAAGCACGTCAGTTGAATGGTCGTATATCTCTTCCTTGGGGATGATTAGTGCCATACCATCTACGGTTATGTTGTAATAAGAGGCTTCTCCTTTCCATGGACACCCTGTGTGGAGGGAGGAGTCGCTAAAGTATTCTCTTTTGACGGAGCTAGTTGCAGGTGAATTAGAGATGATCCGTCTCCCAAGCAAAAGTCAAATCGCCTACGAGGGTGGGAAGTAGACATTTCCTTCGACGAATTCGTAGCTGTCTGTTTCGGCCACCACCACGCCGTTGACCTTGGCTGTTGTTTTTGCGGCGGAGGCGTCAGAATCCACGGTGTCGGATCGAGATTCATGATGAATATGTGATTTGATTTTATCCACGAGTCCTGACATTGTAGAAGAAAAAGAAAGTTGATCCGATGAGCGTGGCCACTCTTCAAGGTTGATATACGGTAGTGCAGGTCTCCCAAAATAATCTAAGATGATGGGGAATTATGCATGTATCACGCCTTACCCGAACCCTAGTAGCTTTCACTCATCTGACCAAGTAAGATTTGGAGAGATCCAGTAGGATACTCTTGCCAGACCACTATGGCTTTCTTAGCCCTTTAAAAGCTCGAGATCCATGAACACTATTCACGGTCCGGTTATCGCTTTCCCTGGTGGGTCTTGATCCGTGATCAGGTTCAATTATAGAATGGTGACTAAGCATCTCGGATTCACTGAAGGTCTTTGATGGCGGTCAAGAACTCCGATCTGGTTTGGCTAGACACTTGGACTTTGTCAGCACGAGTCAACAAATTTTCACCAGGCCCAAAATCCTATGCCCCACGTATGAAAAGGAAAGGAGTTAGTTTTACAGGGGAACTGTTGTATACAACTCGGCGGAACATCGGAAAGCTACCGCCAGTAACGGAATAACCCCGGAGTCGTACTCCAAACCTTACCCAAACAGTACGACGCCCTGCCTTTCATGTCACTGTATGTTGGAAAATTATGATCCAAGGAGAGTGATATTCATGTACATAGAGAACAAAGGGTCCGCGATTCTAAATATTTAGTTATTTCATATGCTTCTCAATCGTCATCTACATCTGGCAAATATTCTTGGCGATAGATTCCCCTTTTTTACGTCTCGCTGTTTGCTCTCACACAGACCTCACAAGACTCAAAATAGACAACAAAAGGAAACATCGTTTGATCAAGGCATGGATTCCCAACAATTTCGTGACGCAGCCCATGCGGCTGTAGATGAAAGTATGTTTTGCTCCATACCCAAAAGTTCAATATCCTAACGGATTGATTCTATAGTAATAAACTATTATGAAACCCTTCCGTCCCGTCGTGTACAATCAAATGTTGAGCCAGGCTATCTCCGACCACTTCTTCCCTCGGGTCCGCCCACTGATGGCGAGCCATGGGCCGACATTCAACGCGACATTGAATCGAAAATCATGCCAGGTCTTACACACTGGCAATCGCCCAACTTCATGGCCTGGTTTCCCGCAAATGCCACTTATCCTTCAATGCTTGCAGAGCTATACAGTGCGGCATTTACAGCGCCGGCTTTCAACTGGCTTTGCTCCCCTGCTGTGACAGAACTAGAAACGGTAGTCCTAGACTGGTTGGCCAGGCTTCTTGCATTACCAGATTGCTATCTATCTACGGGAGAAGGCGGCGGCGTCATCCAAGGCTCGGCGAGTGAAGCTGTTGTCACTACGGCAGTTGCTGCCCGAGAGCGCTTCATTCGTCACAAGTTTGGTAACTTGCCTGAAGGTAGAGAAAAGGATGAGGCGGTGGGGAAGACGAGAGCGAAGATGATAGGACTGGCGAGCGACCAAGCACATAGCTGTACACAAAAGGCCATGACCATTGCAGGCACCAAGTTTCGAAGTATGCCTACAAGCATAACGGACGATTTTGCCCTTACAGGTAATGAGCTTCGAAAAGCCATAGAGCAATGTAAGAAAGAAGGATTGGAGCCGTACTTTCTAACTGTGAGCCTGGGAGCAACGCCAACGTGCGCAGTGGATCATTTCGAGGAGATTGCGCAAGTCATGAAGGACTATCCAGAGATTTGGATCCATGTTGATGCTGCATACGCAGGTGCGGCATTGGTCTGTGAGGAATATCAGCATTTGACAAAGGCGTTTGGGTCATTTGATAGTTTTGATATGAATATGCACAAATGGCTGTTGACTAATTTTGATGCGAGGTAAATGCCCTCCTGCCCCTTTCAGTATTTGGAATCCGTCCTCATGAAATGTGTTAACGATATGTATAGCTGCCTTTTCATTAAAAAGCGGTCAGACCTGACATCTACCTTTACGCTTACACCGTCATACCTACGTTCTGATCAACATGATGCCGGGTTGGTGACAGATTATCGGGACTGGCAAATCCCACTTGGGCGTCGTTTCCGCTCTCTCAAGATCTGGTTTGTAATGCGGAGCTACGGCATCAACGGGTTCAAGGCCCACATTCGACGCCATGTCAAGCTCGGTGAGATGTTTGCAAATCTCGTAAGAGAACGAAATAACTTGTTCGAGATTGTGACGCCACCGGCTTTTGCATTGACTGTAATCACAGTGAAGCCCAGAAAAGATCAAAAGGCAGAGGAGAGAACGGCGCAAGTGACGAATGACTTTACGCCTGATGCAGCGGACCAGGATGTTGTAGAGGCAAATCGGGTGACAAAAGAGGTGTACGAGCGGGTCAATACTAACGGTCAGATTTTTTTGACCAGTGGTGTCGTTGCGGGAATCTATGCTATACGAGTTGTCAGCGGTAGTCCACAAACGGAGGAGAAATATATTCGAAAAGCTTTTGACATCCTAGTGGAGACAGCAGAAGAGGTACTCAATGAGGAGCCAAACGCTTCTCCACAAGATAGCGCGAAGCTATAGAAAGTTCCGGCGAGTTCATTCTTGTAAATAAATCAGTAGAAATAAAATTCGACATACATAAGACTAAGTATAGTCAAATGATCTCAACTCTTACCACTCTTTATGGAGGAATAATCCCGCCCTCGCATCCACATTCAGAGCACGATATTTGTTACAGTGCTTGTGTAGGCTGGACGAGTATCAAACACTCGTCTTGCCCCAGCACGATTAGATAGACAATAAGACCTGAGTGAGAATCTCTTTTTTCACAGAGCTGGAATGTGTAGCTCACATGTATACATATGTACAAGAGAGCAGTAATACCCACGCTGCCGCACGCAATGCGGCGCTCCGCCTTCCAGCTCCCAGATCTATGCGGATAAGAGACAGAAACAGCCGTCCACTGCGCAGCCATACCACGTGCTATCAACGAGAAAGTGTATGACAAGGAGTCAAGAGGAAACGCCAAAGGGCTTTCTAATACAAGAGTGGGTGAAGTTGAAGGATTACAACATCACTGCGACCGCGCTCATCTACAATGCAGTGGCCGGAGTGGAGAAGATTACCGAAACAACAGATGACGCGTTTAGAATGGTGGTGTTGGAGCACTTTGAGCCTTCTCCTGCTCGGCCATGACGTCTTCGCTTGCGGCTTCGATGGAAACGCCAAGGCCAATCTTGGCTTGATTCTGCACAGCATTAGTTTTCCGTGTCTCCAATCATCACCATAGACTCTATGTTCATCTCGAATGGCTAGCCGTTGAACTCACCTTTGCATGATCCAGCTCTCCCGCAAACGTAATCTGCACGGGCTGCGCAACCCGTTTCTCCAACAGACATCCCAACTTCCCCTGGCTATCAACCTGCGCGCGGAAGCTACTCATCCTAAAATCGTATTTCGCGCCCAACGTCGCAACACCATCTCTCTTCCCCCCGGCTCCCCCCATCATCGCCGCCCCACCACCACCCGCCGCTCCACCCAGCCCCGCAAACTGCAGATTCAGATCCACACCGGCCTCCACCTTCTCCGTCAGCCGGCGCCAATAGCTCGTCTGCACGGCGCCCTGCGCCAACAGCTGCACGCTGCCAATCCAATCGTCGCCCTTGTAGCGCGCGGCGTAGCTGATGGCGGTCTGCGGCCCCTCGTTGGGGACAGGCCGCTGCCAGATGGCCTCCAGCCCCAGCGCCAGCCGCGGCGTCACGCTCTGCAGGTAGCTCGCCACGTAGATGCCCGTGAGCCGCGGCTCCAGCGGCCACGGGTTCATGGCTTTGAGCGAGGCGGAGAAGTCGGCGCCCGTGTAGTCGCTCTCGAGCGATACCATGGCGCCTCCCGTGGCGCCGGGCGCGAGCTGCACGGAGGTTTTGGTGACGAGGCGTGGGTTCCAGCGGTAGTTGAAGCGGGCGTTGAGGGCGCGGTCGGAGTCGAGGGTGGATTGGAGGAAGACCTGGGTGGAGGTGGATGGTTAGATGGAGGTTCTTTGGAGGGGTTGAGATGGGAAGAGGGAAGTGCAAACCTTGGAAGAGCCGTAGATGGCGGCGAATGCGTATGGGGGTTGAGCTTGGGAGCCTTGGGAAAAGGCGTGGGAGACTTGGAAGAGAGGGTTCACGCTCGTGGTCTTGGTCATGTCTGCCCGTAAACCTGAGAACAGTAGATTGGTGAGAAAGACGCCTCGTTGCAACTCGGATGCTATGTTCTCGACGGTGCCAGGATTTGAGAGGCCGAGAGCTTCTCGCCGTGTTTGGAAAGCATTGTAATAGTCTGATAATGAACGAGCAACTGCATTTTGGGTAACCAAACCAAGCGAGCCTCCTAGTGCTTTCGAGCCCTTCTCCAAAGCAATGCCGCTTTTTTCTCGAGCGAGATCGTTGGCTTGTGCTATACTCTCGGCAGCAGTCTGTGATACGCTTTGGGAGGAATCCATGGCGAAGGAAAAAGGGGGAAAGGTTGAGGGCGAGAGAGAAGAAATCAAGCGACTTGGCGATTCTAGAGATGATTGAGAGACGTGATGTGCAAATTAAGGCGATGGCCGGGGGAGGAGAAGAAGCTATGAGGCAGCAGTTGTGAGCCCAAGCTTTGAAGTTGACGATAATTTTCGCCGACACGAAGCTGAACCTGGTCCTGCGTAACATGTGGCACTGCGAACTCTCGAGTCCCAAGATCTGGGCAGCTTTAGCCACAGATTTGGTGGATTGAAACATCAGCCACAGTTGCGGCGAAGCGAGATCTCTCAACTCCTAGCCACTTCCGACATGGTTGCTGCTCGCCTGTCATCATCCTAACATTTCCGACCTGTCCGGAACACGCTGCATCATTTAGTCATCCTATCCGAAACATCTTCGGAGTTGTGGCCGGAGTTGTTGACGTGAGCCTTTAAAACTTGCAGGAGCCTGCTTGAGTCCTTTGCGAGTCTGTCCATTAGATGGGCGACATGTGCAAGAACTGGCAGGTGTGGGAAAATTGTTGCTATATATAGACAGGCAGAGAAGCCTTTGTTGCCGAGTGATTTCCCTCTCAATAAGACAAGATGGATACTTTGTTGTACGGCAGCTTCCCTCGGGCATCTCCAAGTCAAGACATGGCCCTTGCAACTCGAAATCTCCACCTTGCTGATTGCTCTGCAGAACGGCCGATGTCATGGCCAATTCGCCACACTTTCGGCGACGGTCTAGCACCTTTGTCGATGCCATCCATGACTTGCCAGAGATGGAGGCCATGGCCCCGGCTCAGCTCTATAGTACTGAATCTGGCCGACTCTTCCATTCTGGACGTATCGTCATTGCCACCGTTGGTCTGCCGGCTCGAGGTAAAACGCACATCTCTGTCGCAGTGGCACGATATCTTCGTTGGCTTGGAGTAAAGACTCGCATCTTCCACCTCGGTGACTATCGACGGGCCACGGTGGGACCGCAGGGCGAAATCCCCAAGGACTATTTCTTTGTCAATGCATCTCCGCCATCAATTCTGCTCCGACAGAAGATCCTGAAACGCTGCAGGGAGGATATCTACCACTTTCTCGAACACGAAAACGGTCAAGTCGCAATCTACGACGCTGTCAATCCCATTTCGACAGGTCGCCATGCCCTTGCCAAGGAATTTGCAAAGCGCTCTGTACAGACGCTGTTTATTGAGTCACACTGTACGGATGAACGAATCATCGAAGAGAATGTGCGAAGCGTCAAAATTTCATCGCCTGACTACAAGGGTTGGCAAGCCAATGATGCCGTCAAGGATTACCTTCGTCGCATAGCAGCACGTCATCCCGATTTTGAGACAATGGAAGAAACGGACCTGCACTGGATCAAGATGATCAATGCTGGAGAACGCGTCGTGGTCAATAACTGCGCTTTCAACTATCTCTCTCAACGGATCGTGTTCTATCTACTCAATTTGCTCATCAAGTCCCGTCGGACCTACTTTGTTCGTGCCGGAACAGCCAAGACCGAAGACTCTTACAAGGCCGATGCTTCTCTCGATGAGGAGGGGAGGGATTATGCTACCAAGATGTCTGAGAAACTGACAAGTCATCGGGAGCAAGAGCGTCAACGTATCATTGATGCAGGTGGGCCCGACATGGCGTTGAAGCCCCTGATAATCTGGACATCAACCCGGAGACGATCAATGGAGACATCAGAGTATCTCGAGGCTAGGGGCCATCGTGTCAGGCCACGTGCACAAATGAGCCAACTCAACCCTGGAGTATGCGAAAAAATGTCCGAGCGAAGAATTAGAGAAGAGTATCCTGAAGAGGTAGCAAAGCACGAGCAAGACCCATATCATCACAGATATCCTCGTGCTGAAGTATGTATCTCATTGGAAAGGCGTGAAAAGAAGCACTAACAAATGCCAGTCCTACCATGATCTCGCTGTCCGCCTCGAGCCGATTATCCTCGAACTCGAACGTGAACAAGACGATCTTCTCATCATCGCCCACGAAAGTGTACTCCGCGTTCTCTATGGCTACCTCATGGCCTGTCACGCCCAAGACATCCCCAAACTTGAATTCCCCCGTGACGAGATTGTCGAGGTAAGACCTATCCCTCTGGTCCCGTCTCACACCGTAGTCTTCGTCCTTCCGGTCTATTTCTATCCTGTGCGCTCACCACTTCTCCCAGATCATCCCGTCTGCCTATGAAAACAATTCGTACCGTGTCCATATCCCCGGCCTACCGCCGCGTCTTGTGCCCTCGAGCCCGGAGGGCCTGCAGATTCCCGTCCCACCCAGTGGTACCGTCACTCCCTTTAGCGGTATTGGCACGCCACAACAGAACGGTGCCCAGACTCCGACTCAGGGGACCGTGTCGCCGAAACGGGGTGCCGGCAGTACGCTGAAGATGGTGATTTCTCCGCCGCCTTGAGTGACTGGGTAGGCCGACCAGGTGGGTGCGTTGGTGGTGTTGGGCGCGAAGCGCTTGGATGATGTTGGCAGGGGAAGAAGGAGAGGCAATGGTCTTGGGGTCCAAGGCGAAAGGACGGTTCATGAATTGGAACATTTGCGCATACATTGTGTGGACGAGCTGTTTTGTTTTTGTTTCCTTTTTCCTGTTGGTAGATAGGTAGGTATCGGTTTCACACGTGATAGATACAAAGCTAAGGTACAAAGCAAAGACGACCGAGACTCCGCTGTCGTCCCAAATATCCCAGCACGCCATTTCCTGTAAATCGTCATCAATTCAGACCGAATGAGTTCTCCGCAATATCTGCTCCCCGCAATTGGCGCAGCCGCACTTCTGCCAATGCACAATGCCGAAAAAGGTCGCTCCAATAGCCCATGCAGCCGATGTGCATAAGCCAACTCACGCGTATGAGCCTTGATGGATTCGGCTGCGTATATCCAACCTACACTCTGGAGTCTTCTTGCTTATTCGCACCAATCGAGGCTTAATCGCTGACATGGAGCAATCGTTTCTAGTGGTGTATACAGTGAATCTTTAATACATTGAACAACCGATGTTATTATGCAACGTATTGACCACCCACAGTTCATCCTCATTGATTGAGGGTCATAGAACCTCATTCGTCATGACTATGTGCTAATCGTTAGTTGAGCGATTGATCATTCTGGCCTTGAACTGCCGATATATTAGTTTGCATCAAAATTTGATTCAAGTCGAAGTTGCAATAGACGTATACGAACAGTGTCGGAGTTTTGTGCAGACTTTGCCCATCATCATAGCTGCTGACATGCATAGCTAACTTTAGCTTCAATTGGGCTCCTCCGAGCCGTCGTCGCTTGGATATACAGTTATCGCAGGCGATGCTGGTGCAGCAAGGTTCTGCGGTCGCAATGCCTCAGGCTCAGACCGTGATAATTTGCGACGCTTACTATGTTGATACCAATGTTGGCCTGCCTTTGCAACGGCTTCCCACTGATGCGAGTTCCATATTGAATTCTTTCCAAGAAAATCGATCCGATGAGTGAATTTAAGCTCGTTTCTTTTCCATTTCTTAAACCATTGCGCAAGCTCCATGATCTTTTCGTCGCTGAAATCATCGGTATGGAAGCGGAGATCAATGTACGAGATCTTGATTGGTCGAACTTCGCCCTTTTGTTCTTCAGCTGGGATAGCCATATTATTTGTGTTGGAGGATGCGATTACGATGTGACTGGAACTGGGTAACCGTTCGACTAACTGTGGGATCTGATTTTTGGGAAAGTGTTCATAGTCTGTAATCTTTTTCCTGAGGTCTGACGTCGTAAAATACGACTTCTTCGGCTCAGAACGGAATTCCTTGAGCGCCCAAATCAAGCCTGAAGTAAATGAACTTTTCCCCGGTCCAGGTGTGGTAGTATCAGGACTACACGCAGCAAGAGTCTCGAATCTTCGTCCATCACCGGATCGTCCTATCAGACCCGCGTAACAACAGTCAAAGATAAGCAAAACGTCAGCATCACAAAGACTAATAATGTATTCAGCTTCCTTCCACACGATTGAGTTGCGACTGTTCGGTTCCTGTGAGTTTCTGATCATACTCGTCAGTTCAAATAGATGCACACCTCTAGAGCCATCAGATACTCACGGCAATAGCTTCAATTGTTTAGCCTTCTGGCTAGCATCGCGGGGCAGATCGGCATAACCATGGCCCGCGTAGTATACGATCAACAGAGTAGTATCGTCTTCGTCCTCGAATTCATCAACACAATTTAAAAGGTGCTTTGATACTTGTATTTGGGCCTTTTTTTGGTGACTGAATTTTTCCTTTTGAACTTCGAATCCCATGTCCTGGAAAACATCGCCGAGTTCGTTGACCTATATGTGTAAGTCAAGCGTAAGAGAATTGTGACTGGATAATAGGCTTACCTCATTACTGGTCTTTTCAACGTCAATGGCGTCATCCCACCAAAGCATGAGAACCTTAACTTTTTCGTAATGGAAAAATTTAGTCTCCTGTTTCAGATTGTCTTCCCAAAGTACCTGTAGACGGGCCTGCTCGGTCGGCCCTGGTGATTCGGGAATCTTTCTAAGGCTGTGACCATTCAATAGAGTATTGTGAACAGGTGTGGCGGGGTGAGTAATGTTTAGAGCCATGTTGTGCGCTTGTATATGGTCAAGAACTATGTTCTATCAAAGCGGATGATAAAACTGTTGACTTTGTAGATCGAAGTCCAAGGAAACTAAAATTGCCCGAGATACCTCTCAAATGGAATAGCTGCCCGTATTAATATGTTGGCAACTACAGCATGGAGCACTACTATAGCCGAATAAAAGTATATGAGGCAGTGCTCCTGCGTGGGAGGCCTTACGATGCAGACTGGAATAATGATTGAAAGGTCTGAATCGTAAGAGCCTCCACCATTGATAAGTGAAAGTGGCGAAGTCTGAGCAGCCAGATGGCAGTCCAGAAGGAAATCGCGATCTCTACTGCTCATCATGCAGAGTAGACACTGGTGATGCAAGCTCAGTCATCCTGTGTGCTCGAAGATGACAAGCCTCTAAAACCAAATCAGAGCTTTACTTGTGTAAATTATGGAATCCCGGCATTCCAGCAGAGATCAATTAGCATTGACGAATATCGATACGTGCTTACTTAAAGAGAAATAGACTTTTTTATCCGGCGGACCAGAGCCGTGAGATGGATGCAAGAGTATGCTACATAGCACCTTTGAGAACAATGATATCCCTACCCAGCTTCTGGGCAAGGTTCAAGGACTTCAGCCAAGGCATTCAGGCTCGATAGGAATTGGTTGGCTGGTCCACTTTTTGAGGCTCTTCTGTCCGTATACGCACTTGTGCGTCTCAGGTGTGGTGCCACAAGAGTCCCATTGGATCCCATGATGCACCAGCTATCAAATCCCAATAATTGATTGTCCCGAGGCGCCTCTTAGCAAATAAGCCTTACTCCGCCGCATGCTTGATAAGAATATAAGAATTGCGGTATAGAGTCACCGAACTGAAAGCCTTATGACGCCAAATTCTGCCTTGGCGAACTACCAGATTAGACATAACCAACCAGACGAGGAAAACTACAGCCCAGTCGCCTTATGGCAGCCGAACAACCAGTAAGTATTCACAGGTCGTGAAAATACCAGACGTTTTCCTTATCGATCAAGGACCAAAGAGGGTCAGGCGACCGTGCCTATTGGCCCGATCCTGGAACAGTAGCAACTGTAGGTCTCCCTTGAGCTCCATAAACATCTCGCGTCAGCTCACTATATGAATAGTTTCCGCCAGAGTACAAGAGTGATGACAAGGTCTGGCTGTCAAAGCCAGGCGCCCCAGATGTGATGGTGACGGTTGTGGACCGACAAAGCGGACCCTCGGGCTGGGAGTACAAGTTCAAAGACACAGGTGGGAAGTCAGTCGAATCGGGAAGTTGGATCAACCAAGAGAGAATCACTGGAAGAGCCGAATGAATACAGAAGGACATACATCCGGGCGCCTGCCTCAGCGTGTCCACGTATGAGGAGGTTACTCTATGCGGGGCAAGCCGTTCAGTTGCCTACAAGGCTTTGGAGAGATATATAAAAGAAAGCTAGAAGGTGGCAAGAAATGAACTAAATCATTCAATTCGATTACTTTTCCCTTTTTTGTAATCTTAGACTTTGATACAATTGACAATTGGTGAAGGTAATGATGGGTTTCCTGCGTGTAACTGGTGATGATGTGGGGGCGCTAGAAGAAGGAGCCAGCCACGCCAGCAAAGGCATTCCGGAAAAGTCACTCACCTTCTCAACCGACACTTCTGCTACGGAGTCAAGCAGCGTAGTTCCCGTCAGCACCAAGCAAAGTCTGTTGATCTTTCCTGCCCACTGCGCTGGTTCCATACACTCACATCGTGCAGCTTTTAGCCACGGAAACGTTTGGGGATGCATCTGGTCGACTTGTTCTGCCTTGCGCAGGGCGCTTCTGCGCAAACATGCAGCTACACTTCCCCCGATAGTGAGGCAGTGTACGCAATATTCCCTGCAGGCAGCCTTGATATGTGCTTACAGTTGTGGCCTAGTGGAGGATTGTCCAGACGGGTATCCCAACCTTGCCGCATTTCTCGATAGTGACGAAAGTTTCATGGTCTACCGTCGATTCGGCTATCTTCAGAGCCGACTGCTATTAGAAAAACAAGATGAAATGCGGAAATTAGAGGCTAAGCTAGATCAGTGGGATCGTCGCGATGCTAAGGACAAGCCAGATATCTTGACAATGAGGAACTTGAAAGAAGTAGATGCTGCGCCACGAAGAGCTTTACTTGACCAAATCGAACAAAGATTTCTTGAATACAGTACGTCATAACCTCCGAGCTGGTCCCAATCTTTAATGCAAGATAGCCAAATTGTTGGTTGCAGCGCAACAATTAGTGTCGTTTAACAGGCCTGCTGCAAGCGATTATAACAGTGTCGTTAACTACATGAAAACCAAGAATGGACCCGTTGTCGAGCCAGAAGCAAGATGGGTACGTCACCGAGAAGATCTGATCACTCTGAGAAGTGGCCGAGAACATGCCTGGCTTGATTCGATCATTGAGCACCTCCTCAAGTTTGTGCAAGAAAAATTGGGTGCCAAGACCGTTATTAAGGTCAGTATATGTTGCATCCCCCTCTCTTTGTGCCTTTCCGAGCTTTCCACGTTCCAAAATCGAACTCTTCTCCAAGCACTATGCCATGACCCGAAAACAGTCCTTTCTCTCGATATCCGATCGCTGACAGGAGACAGTATCTCTTTTGTTCTCCTGAATCAAAACAAAAGTGTCGTGGTCCAGGTGTTTATTACGATCGAGAGCGCATCAACAATATTGCTAGCAGCATCATTATCTTCACAATTCTTGTCTTGCTTATAGTGCCAATATATACTCTATACCATCTCGTAGCCGGTATTGGCACAAGTAGCTCTTACGCCATTTCCATAGGTGTTCTATTGGTTTTCACTTTAGCATTCTCAGCCGCCATTTCGCTCTTCACAAGAGCACGACGGCACGAAGTTCTTGGCGCTGCTGCTGCGTGAGCTTTCTCAATACCTGTTGCCGATATCGACGAAGCTAACCTGTTAGATACTGCGCCGTCCTTGTTGTGTTTCTTGGTAATGTGGGCCACAACACTCCGAACTGAAGTCAGCTCCAACGCTTTTTTTTTTTTTTCCATATGAGCCAAAATGTCTACCGACACCAAATTGCACAGCGTTGGATCCTGCAGACCGAAGTGCTTCCGCCAAAACCGAAAGACACAATCAAGCAAAAAACAGAATCAGTTTCAATCTCTAACATATCAATCTCTGTACCGATGTTATCGTTTGAGGTATAGTTTCAGAGGTTGTATGATGATTTATATTCTTTATCACAAAAAGCTACGTTGGAAGGTGTTCCGAGATACTCGGGGAGCTGAAAACCTGTGGTCAAGCGTGGTGACATTCTCTCAACATCTCAAATCCTATACTTAAAGAGACGTCGCTAGTCGCTGGGACAGCCTGTTGATAAGCTTCTACACACTCTAAAGCTTCAAGTCATCATTTAGAGTGATTTGAAGGGAGAAATTTACCTCGGCGATTTCATAAACCTCAGCATTTCAGGAAAAAATTGAATGCAAATTTTCGTTTCGTTAAAATCATAAACTATAATACAAGCATAGAACGTATAGTGTCTTATCTTGTGGATGCTAAATGCTTTGAGCAGTGCTTACTCCTACGTTAGGACGCTCCTGATACCATGCTCAAACGCCCTTCTACTGTGCTACCTATGGTATTAGATGACGTTGAGCATAGCCACAATCCGAATACCTCTACAAGTCTCTCTCGGGTTATTTTAGGGCGGAGATCTGACTCCTTCGTGTGAACTCCGAATGCCACACTATTCCCAAAGTCGATCTGGTACTAATAGTCTTTCAATTCTGGGAGGAATCTCTTTTGAGTGAAACAACTGATGGGTGTTTGACAGTCTTTCTCCGTAAACAACCTCGCCAACAGGGTCGGCCGGACCTGTGATGGAGTGTGTACGGTGCAGGACCGTGCACAGAGACGTGAGGATCCGCAACCCAGATAGGTAGCCTCGCTTCAACCACATCGGCTTTCCCCTATCCACCTCAATAGCATCGTCGCTTTTTTCGAAAAATTCCACTCATCTCTAGGGTCTCCCAACTGTGGACGCTATGTTAAGTATGCATGGGCTCTTCGGCAACATCTGTTGGTAATGCGTCTTTATCACAAGTAAATGGCAACTTTTAACGCTTTTGTCGAAACAATGGTGTCCTTCACCCAACAATTCTACTCAACAGCTGCTCCCGCCATAACGATAGCTTAGAAATATCATCATATCTGGTCTATTCGGCGTGTATGTTTTATCATCCTATCTTAACTGCAAGTGCGGGTTAACTGATCCGTGGGCAATCCTTTCGCTACTGCGGCCAGACCCATTGCTTGCCATTCTAGCCATGCTCTGGCAGTCTTTCATCCAATTCAATAACAGCCAACCGTTTCCATCTCTCCTTTCATCAATGTTTGTTCTTGATTGTTTGTGGCAATGCTAATTAGACATCTTAATTTGGAAACTCATTACCTTGAGCAAAACACCTAGCTCGAAAACGTACTGTACCCTATATCACACCACCAAGAATGACGACAGAACCAAAAGTGATTGCACGAACAAGGCGGCAATATGATCGGAGAGTTGACAACAATAGCGAGATATCATCAGGGACAAGGTAATCTCATATAAATCCCCTCCTGCTTTTGGACGCGTAACCTGATCGCTGAGTCAGCAGCTTGAGCTGTGGCCGAGCCACATTGAGCAAACCTAAGCACGCCCTGAGCCGCCTTGACTTGACATTGATAGTGCCTAAATCTGGGACTTCCTATCCTGAGGGAGCAACCGTAGCTTCTAATCAGGCTCAAAAGCTTACAGGAATGTTTTATCTTATAGCTTTAGTAATACTGATTCTGGGGTCATTTAGACTAGAAGGAGCCCGGATTATGGACCCTTGGAGTCCGGTTCACGGATGTTTTAGGCGCGGTAATACTTGCTTTTCAGCCAAATAGTGGCAAGGCTCTAACGGTATGTATCAAGAGTCTTTTATCCCAGAGCAACTTCACATGAGCAGATCTATGAGCAGTCTATGACTAGGCCTGAGAACAGCTCTGTGAACAATTTTGTGAACAGCTAGGTCTCCGAGAAGGTCCACGAGCAGGTCTCCAAAAAGCTGTGTGGGCGGCCAGGTTTCCGAGCAGGTCTATGAATGAGTCTGTGAGCAGGTCTGTGAGCAAGCATACAAACATTCAGGTCTATGAATAGGTTTGTGACTATCTCATCCTTTGTCATCACAGCATTACACCTTATGATTAAGGTTTCCAGCGAGTGAATTGCTCGTATGGAGGTGGCACATTATGGTGAATTCCACCGAGAAATGCCATCGAACGATTGCATTCGAAATATAGAAGGTTGGTCACAGTTATGACTCTATATTTTAGGAATATTCCCTCTTTTACACGAATATCTGCTGATCACTCGTTGCTGGTCATATGCGTCCTCCGGTCAATGAGTCTACATGTGCTTGACGCAGATGAGACAATGAATAGATACAAACTGTAGGTCTTTCCGTCTTTTACGCTGTGAATCTTTTTTGCGGTGAGTCTATCATTGCGGTTCAAGCAAATATAAATTCGTGGTCGCTACAGTACAAATCGACGGCAGTTTTCAGATTCAAATTCAGTTCTCAATATCTATCCTACAATTTAAGTAGATTCACCTTCAAGTCATCAGTCTTGTGAAACAGTCCGAGAGGCCTTTACGCGGCATACGAAGAGACAATCACATTCATTGACTTTATCGGCGGTGTCTTTGCTTATTTACTAGTATTTTCATCCTTTGATACGTGAAGATGAGCGCCAGCAGCAGTAGCGGCAGCGGCAACGATGCTCAGTACACTCAATGCGTCAACAAAGGCCGCGAGCTACTTAAACTTATGTCGAACAAAACCAATAAATCTCCTTGGGATGGTGATCCTAAAGAGACCTTTCGGCAATACGGCTATACTTTTACCAGAGACCCTGGCGTACTTCCTACTAATAGTGTGAGTGCAAAGTTGTATGAAGGCTTAGGAGTTTCATTGTCGACGGATCTCTGGGCCACAACGAAGGTCGATCATGAAAACCACTATACGATCGAGGACAAGACATACAAGGTATGCAGAACCCCGTTTCTTGTAAGCAAAACCTTTACTAATAATGCCATCAAATTAGCCGACAGGTACAATGTTCAGGGTCCTCATAAATGCGCAAGGTGGGGTTCTTGAGGCAGTGAGCTCATGGGGCACGGCAACCATGATAGCAGCATGGGAGGAGCGAACATTACCAGTGCCAGGATTGCCAGATTCCGCGTTGAAAACATGGTCTGATTGCGCCTACTTATTGTGGAAGCTTGAGTGTCAAGAACAGAACACGCAGGTCTCTAATATCAAGTACATCTTTCAGCAGAAAATCAGGAATGATATCACTGAAAAAGTTTTGGACAAAATCATGACCAAGAACAACAAAAAGAAATATAACCTCGGCAACTGGCCGGGCATAACAGTCTCGACAGAGGTCAATGATGGCAAGGCTCTTCTGGGAAGCCCCAACGGGTACGGCCCAGCCTATTTTCTCGCCCAACACCGGGACTCGCTTGGTCGCAAGAAGATCACAAAGGTACAATTCTACATGAACGGAAACTCCTTCGACATGCTTTTCCATGTCGCATCAGCGTAAGAGCTTGGGTCTTCCCGTCCTTGTCATGTGCAGAGAGCCTTTACTAGTTGCTGTTCCTTCGAAGCAGACTTTGACCTGCTTCTTTATGTCTATCGGTCCGGACCTGGTGTCCGGCGTCGATAGAGTTGCATTTTGTACAATATCTGATTTTTTGACTTATTTTGCTTGCAAGATCCGAGTCCTGGAGATTTGAGGATCAGGTTTTGGGGATGTTCACGGGTATTTGTTGAATGCATTATGCGGTGTTTGAAGGTCTTCTTGCGATCTATGTATTGTAAGGTGTATTCTACAACCTTTGCCTTATTTAATCTTGCAGTCTGTATCTTTTTTATTCTTACGACCTGAATTATTGTGCTAAAGATACTAACCGAGCTAAGTGTATGACAAGATCATTTTGTATACATAAAGGATGCTGCATGCCGCGTTGACACACACATCCTATAATTTTTACTCAATTGCTACCGGCTTGCGAAAGCAGTTTTTGGTTTTTGTATTCAGTTTCTCTTGCGTGTGATATACATTTCCTTGAATCTCTGTGCTTTAATCTTCGCTTACTCAGCCTGGTTCTTCTCGTATCGATGATCCTGTTCGATATTGCGCAATTAATCTCCTTTACCTCTATTATCAGAAATATTGTATGCCCCAGACGTTGCTTACATCTTTGAAAAAAACAAGAACATCAGCCAATAAATCATGCGTTTCGTGGATTGCTATTCACGGCAGAGTTTAACTCATTACTCATGACAATTTTAAAGGAGTGCGCTCATTCGGTAACCGTCAAATCTATGCTCATGTGGATAAATCTATTCCAAATCCTCAATCCTTTATAATCTTGAATTATGACACAAATGCAGCACCCATGTTGTCTCATTTCGCGGTTGCAAACTGCTTCGAGTAGAGCTTGCTCGCACGACAACGTACAAGTAATGTCATACGCGAGTGTTCAGCTAATTTACAGTGGTCAACAAATGGCCGTAACTGCAAGCGTAGTCCAAATGGCCATACAAGCTTGTCTATGTTTCTGCCGGCTTCCAAAATATTTGACTCCTTTGCATGAACATTCCATGGAACACTATCTCAACTCTGACTCGGTTTGGTACTAATGCCCGTTTGAATGGTGAAAGGGTATATAATCAATGTTATACATTGGAGAATCTTTCCCTATGAGCAACAATCTCCACGACCAGGTTCGTCGGATCAGTGATAGAGTGACAAAAACGCTAAGACTAGATTGATATATTCAACACCCGGTGGTTGCTAAAACTGAAGGTACAGATCTGACGACATTTGCGCCAGTAAAGGGAAACCCATAGCATGACAAGCCTTTGGTATACTGGTGCCCTATCCACCTAGAAATGAAAATCTGGACAGACCAAATGTGTCAACCAATCAGCTGTAGCCAATCTACAGTGACCAAGGCTTTATGTACTGCGGCTAGCCTCATCCCTGTCGCATCCAAGGTTCATTTATTAGGTATTCAAGTTTGAAGATTTGTACCAGGTACCGAAGTTGTTTTGTGCCTTAGCTGCATCGGTGATCTAGCTAAGATAATGTGTCATAGTAGGAACGCCGTATACTGAGATTAGCCACAAGTTCCATAACTGGAAAGTCCGCTTATCCGAGGCCACAGTCTTGTAACTGAGTGTACGAAAACCCACCGTGAATCCGAGGGACAACGGCAGTATGCCTACAAACCATTGAGTCTTCCAATAGAACACAGACACAAAGCTAAAAATGGAGACGGCCACCGCAATTAAGCATCGCGCCGCCCCATCTCCGATAACCAGTGGCAGCGTCGACCTCCCCCTTGCGGAATCACCTTCCATGTCGTACATGTCCTGTGTTTGAACTGTGCAAAAGACTATTGCCCCAATGATTCCGAACCACTCTAGAAGTGGCTTGGACCACAATAGTCGCTGGCCCAATGCACACTCCATCGCTCCGGACGCAAAGGAGATGAAACCGCAGGCATTGATTGCATTACGTACGATCCAACTACAATCAGAGCCTCCAGCTCGATTATACCAGTAACCTAGGCCGAGCAACACGATGCATTGTTGCAGGCCGCCAACGTGAATGCTGCTAAAGATTGCGGTGCAATAGAGAACATTCATCCATGTCCGTGCAACCGATGGAAGTAGTCGTCCGGAAGGAAGGGGGCGCCACGGTTTATTCACACGATCTTCAGCAATGGCAGCCTCGTCGAGTTGGTTCTGGATGTTGAATGGCAAAAGGTTGATCCATGTCCAGAAGAGCGCAACCAGGAAGCGGGCTGCAATGTTGTTGAGATTTGCAGAAAGCGAGACTGGTTGGCCGACAACAGATGCGGCTAATGCCGTCATCGTGCCAAAGATGCTTTGTGGAAACATGATTGTCTTCATGTCGCTATAGGTGAAGAGCCATATTGTGTAGACATGATCAAGGATGTTTGGAAGACCGTAGTAGCGGAGGCTGCCAAAGTAGTTTCGGATCTTTCTACAAAACAACAAACTCTCGACATCATTACTGAGGATTTCGAACATGGTTACAGTGAAATAGGTCTACAATTGTTAGGTCTTGCCCGTACGGATTCGGGACTGTATTTACTCACCAATCGAGGTCTTGAATTGATTTTATCCTTGAAAAAGCTAACCAAGAAAGCGTGTCATCTATTCTGCTTAACGAAATTGTTGACCATTAGGAAAGTTCGTAGAACGGGGTAAACTAGATGAGCCCGTTGAAGTCTCCGCCAAGTCTACGGGAAATGAGAATCTGATTTTAGTAAGCGGTGGCTTGGGGAAGACCGTCACGAGAGTAGATTTTTCTCGATCGTACAAAAGCGGAAGCAAGCCTTTGTTGAAAAACGTAAGCTGTGGAAATATGTCTGCTCGAATCGAGTCACAGAGAAATGGGGGATTTTGACTGTGCAATGAGTATGAAATGACCGTGCTATTCCTCTGGTGGAAGAATAATGACATAGAGTAAAACAAAAATCTTGATTGCTTGATTCAAAACCGATAAAGGAGATCCCGTTTATGCATAATCACGAGCTCCCTGGCTCGCATGATTCAGTAGTCCTTCCCGTCCTCCCAGAATGATTGGCCTGGGTTCCAAAATGGATTGCTAATAGCAGCCGTTGCACATCGCCAAGTGATAGATACATTTACTTGACTCAAGAATAATCTGAACAGAATTGATTCAGACATCGTTGAACAACACATGGCATCTGGCGTTTCCGCATCCCTTGATGCGAAGACCGGATTTGAAGCATCCAATGCTTAGATGGCCGTAGTATCACGTGTCTCTAGTGCCTTGGTATTTGCCTAAAGTGCGTCTGATGGTTGGCGTAGGCGAGCGTAGAAATGACACGATTATTGGTTTGTGCAACGATGGAGGCCTTCTTGAAGGATCAGCGCAGAACCGATAGCTCCTAAACCTTTCCAAATTCGTAATTTTCTTGGCACATTATGCAAGGATTGCCTTAATAGCTGTATGTACTATGGGGGTTCTCGAGCCCAAGTGGCGTGAAGATCATTAATGGACCATCGGATGCTATGGCCTGCTTGCGCGCGCGTAGTGGCTCGGAACAATTCATTCAAGCTATCTGCCTTGTACAAATGCAAGTAAATATTTCGTCTCCTTTAGACTAGAACACTTGTAGCGCTGTCAGCAAACTGGAACATCTTTGCAAAAAGTCAGCTGGACTGGATGAACCCATTCGGCTGATAACGACTCGCAACAACACCTACCGACTAGAATTGTGATTATGGAGCTAATCTCAACCCCCTCCCTCAAAATACTAGATAAAAATTAGTCAATGATGGAATTCACGAAAGGCGCAAACCTCGATTGACGCTACGTTGGTCATATTCCTTGCATTGACGTTGTCCAGCCGCCTGGGGACAAATTGTGAGTCTATGCACCGCTCGACGCCGATCAATCCCTTATCTTGCAGATTCCGCGGCACAATGGGAAACGTCATTCTTCTGAGAACTGGAAATGCCGAGCCGTGAGCCAAATGGACGCTCGCAGCCAATTAGCCAGAGTGTGAGGCTGAAGCGACAGAGCGACCATTCGTGGCATAGCTGACAATCCTGTGGTGGTCCAAGCGTTCGTTCAAAAGTCAGTCGTGGGGAGAAGTGGGACTTCACAGGCCCCTCGACATCACCAATCTAATCAGGGTAACATCCGAGGCGATCGTAAGCATAACTTGCTGCCGAAAGAGGCGCTTTCAGGCATAGAACCCTCTTGGCGGCATCAAGACAGCGCAAAGGAATCAAGGATGATCGGGCGCGATCGTAAGATGGAGCGGATACCATGGCAGTGGTATGGAGGGGCAACCATGTCCAAATGCATAATGTATGCTCTCAGAACGAATCTTGTAGTTTTTTTGATTCAGAAAATCAACGACTTGTCGAGAGTACAATGGCTGATGACAATTTAGCAGGTACATGGTGCTTATCAACGGCAGCAGCAGCTGCTGCTACAGCTGGGCTGCTGTCTCACTGGCTTTTCTTCATTCGGGGAGAGCACCACATGCTGGCCCCTCTATATTTTCGAGTCTCTCTGGGATTGCTCTCCGCGACCTTTCTTTTCCAATCCCGATTTCTTTCAAATAGCATCCATGGAGTGCTTTTTGATGGCTATGCTATTTTTTTCTCTTATTTGACCGCTCTATACTCCAGTATCATAGTTTACCGACTGTTTTTCCACCGCGCTCGACACTTCCCTGGCCCACGCGTGTTATCTGTTACGAAGATTTGGCATTCATGGCAAGCACGACATTCTCAGAACCATCTTTATCTCGAGAAATTACACAGGGATTATGGTGACTTTGTTCGAACAGGTCAATGCAATCTTCCCAAAGCTTTTGAAGTGCTCATTCCTAATTCATGAACCAGGTCCGAGAGAGATTACCATTTTCCACCCCGAGGTACTGGAGGTAATACATGGACATGCGAATGGGCTTGGGAAGCCAGACTGGTACGACCTGCTGAACCCGGAAATCGGCATTCCCGCCGCGCGGAGCCAGAAATTGCACGACCAACGACGCAAAGCGTGGAATCCGATATTCTCTAACGAGGGCAAGTTTTTTGTTGCATGACTTTCAATCCAGTGAGGAAAGTTGGCTGACGATGCGAAGGGCTCAAGATTGCTGATCCTACATATGCCACGCATCTGGAAGAGCTCATTCGCCAGATAGACGGGAACCTTGAGAAACCCATGAGAATCGATACTTTAATATATTGGTGGTCCTCTGATATCGTTGGAGAATTGACGTTCTCACGGCCATTTGATGCACTCACAAAGGCGAGTGGGCGTTACATCCCCAAATTGATGCGGGATTTCACGGCACTACTTGGGCCCTGCAGCCCGGTTCCGTGGCTAGGACGACTTGGGTTCTCAATTCCTTATGCAACGAGACATTGGGATGCTTTCGTGGCATTCTGCAGGAAACATGTAGACGAGCATTTAGACGTAATTATTCCTATCAATACCATCGAAATTGGGCAATTCTACTAACATTGTTCAGTCAAAATCTTCGAAGACAGATGTGAGCAAGCGAAGATGATTGCAAATCAAGCAGGAGATGTGTATCTTGGCCATCGCACTGACATACTTCCAGATTATCGGCCGTCTCATCGAATCCAGCCGCAGTCGACAGGCTCTTTCTACTGAGCGTATCCTGCTTGATGGGGATGCAGTTGCCAGTCTCATCGCAGGGGCGGACACAACATCATGCTTACTCACTTATGCCCTCACACACTTGGCAGAAACGCCTGCTTACCAAGATCAAGTTCTCAATGAGCTTCATACTCACGGAATAAAGGATCCTTGGGAAACTAGAGCATTGCAGAATCTTCCCTTGCTGAACGCGCTGGTGACTGAAACATTACGCCTTCATAACCCAATTCCGACAGGTAGTCCGCGAGACTCAGGACCTGAAGGAATTATAGTTGGAGGCAGATCCATCCCGCCGAATACCACTGTGGTTGCGCCGAGATGGAATATTGCTCGATGTAAGTACTGATTGAGCATCTGCTCCTGTCAGTGAGGCACCGCTCACTAAATCGCCATAGCTCCTGCTGTCTTTAGTAAGCCAACAAGATTCATGCCCGAACGTTGGCTTCCTGGCTGTGCACCAGAAATCCATGATACTCGGGGATATTTACCTTTCGGAGCGGGGCGGTACCAATGTCTAGGACGAGTACAAGCACTGAGCCAAGCTCGAAGAGTGATTGCAGTACTAGTCAGCCGCTATGAGATCAGGTTCGCAGAGGGAGAGTGCGGAGAAAGGATTGAGAGAGATATGCTTGATCATTTCACAGCCGTTCCTGGTCCTATAGAACTTCGTTTTCGGCGGAGATCGGTCGCCGCTCAAGGTGAAATTTTGAAAACTGCTTAGAAAAGTAACTTCAGAGGTCGCGAGATAATTGACGCGGCGAAACGTAATCTCGCTGCTTTGGAAAAAAAATTTAGCAAGTCCCAAATGGGTTTGAGAGACAATTGATAGGACAAGAAAACTCACCATACGTGTCCATAGACCGATCAACCGTGTTAAAGACACTTATCTGCTTCGCTTTTTGCGCATAAAGTACGATTTATTTAGGCTCAATATGAAGTTTCTCGGTCGTAAGATCGACGTAAAATATTGCTTGGCATGCACGAAAGCTTCCATTCCGTCTGTGATACCGCATACTGGAAGCAGGCTCGATCTTTGTTCCTGGCATATTGCTTCTTTTGAATGCAGAGAACAAGCTTAATTTCTACGCACCATCGCTATATAGAACGGGGATAGAGCCTTGTCTAAATCAGCTCTTCCGAAGTCAACTGCATGAATTTTGAATGTTGTATGACCCTTAGCGTGCCATTGTTCTAATATGATGCTGGTCTTTTATCTATTCGCTCAATGGGGCTGTGAGAGCGACATGAAGCACTGTCGATAACACAATCTAAGTCGGATTCGAATCTTCAAGCAGCGATCTTCTGGTCAACGAGTCGCGAGAGAGCATCGAATCATCTTCATGCGTTGATGGAAGTTCTCAGAATACATGATTTGCCTCTCTTCCATGCGAGTTAGTTTACCTGCATACCATCGTACTGTCGCGTCTATTTCCACAGACAGAACGGATTTTGACAGTGAGCCTGATGAAACATAGAATTAAGAGAGACTAGCCGGGCTTTCAGATGAGCAGCAGAACGCTTCCGGGAAAGCAAAGTTGGGGTTGAATGAAGTGCCAAGAAATACATGGGTCCATTGCGATGAGAGGCGATGAAAGGAGTTCCGTTTCAACTAGTCCGAGCTTCAGAATGAGAGCGGTCTTCCCATACAACTTCAATAACCGATAGAAGTGATCCAGGCGAGCACTGAATTCGTTGAAGCTTGAATCTCTTGTCCGCCATCTTCAAGAGCGTCGTCCAATCCTCTGCATCCCTTTCTTTGGAGTTGAAAGCTGCCTTCATCGCAAGATCAGCGCCCCTGGATGGGTTCGAGTCAGCTGATTACCATCGTGAACAGACTATCTGAAGGTACGTGAGCCTACCTAACCCACCGTTCATCATAGCTGGACAGGACACCAGGTTCTGGCAAACAAACTTCGTTGATAATAACCTTTGCCCCTTGCTTCAACGCTGGGATGAGACGCTGTAGTATCTGAACAGCGTACTTGTCAGGCCAATCATGTAGGATAGAGCGTAAAAGGTATACGTCTGCACCCCGGACAGGCTGATCAGTAAAGAAGTTATGAGCCTTGAACTCAAGACGGCCACGTAAATCCTCTGGCACTTCAGCAGTTCCTATGGTTTCCCGGAGATCTTCGACGATGCATTTAAGACCAGGGTATTTCCGCAGAAGCTGTATATCGATTGATCCTTGAGAGCCGCCCACGTCGACCATTAATTCGGGGCATCGAACCCCATTTCTCTCCCAACCTAAATCAGTAATGAGGTGGCCGACATCGAATATTGGTGCAGACTGCAAGAATTGCATTCCAGCCGCAAATCGCTGGGCTCTGGATGGATTTTGCTGCAGATCCTCGAAAAATGGTTTTCCCTCTGCGCTTGTTAAAGAAAAAGCTGTATGGTGCGGTTCCTGAGATTGTGGCCATTTTTGCATTGCATCAATCGTTCGAGGGCACAATGGCCACATCTCATCACACACTACACCGACCCAATCATGTACCAGAGGCTCTCTTAAACATTTTGAGATTGCTGTGTGCTCAATCATGTCTTTTCGAGGCTCTGAGAAGATGTGATTAGCGATGGCCATGCGCAACAAGCGGCGGGCATCTGACGCCTCCAGAGAGCATCGTTGGGCTACCTCTTCCATGGAAATTTGTTCTTCAAGTCCAATGCTGGATGCAATTTTGTATCGATAGATGGCTTGTAAGCTTATGAGAATGTTGATCTACGCGTACTCAGCAAAACCTCTTCACGAAGCCAAAGAACTTACAATTGGACCAATCAGTCGCGTAAGATGAGCTAGTGGTCCCATAATAAGAGTCTGAAGCTCATCGCACGCTTCTACAACTTTTTTTTGCGTCCCTTTGAGTACGTCCGGAAGAGGTATGTCTGGAGGACAATCCTTGGAAATTGATGGTTCAGGGATTCCATTTGCCTTGATATGACTGTTAATATCTTTTGTGCAGGAAAAAATGGCTGATGCCAGTTGGAGCACTCTACTCTGCTCCTCAGCCATGTTGACAAGGACCACTCGGAGATGATTGTACAGATGAGATAGAATGTGCCAAAAGGTCAGGGGATGTCATCAAGTCCTTGCTGAGGCTTTGAACTCGGGGTATCTCGTTGACATTCAAATTGAAGGCGATACGCAGCAGGGAAATATCTTTCCCAAAGCTATACTCTAGATGATGCGTCCGACGGTTAGTTTCTCTCGATCAGTCACATGATGCGTATTACAAATGAGTGGGCAAAAGTGCGTTGTTGGAATCAGATTTGGATGATCAAAGTTTGGTCAAGGTAAACAGCATGGTACATTGGAAGGGTTCTATTTCCGTTTCTGTAGCCACCAGTCACCCTTGACGATCGTCTTCTTGAGATGCGTCTACGCAATTGATGGAGAGTCAATCTGGTATATCCTGTGCTGGTTCTTGGATCTCAGGAGTTGCGTTCCACCGGTGACGACCTTGGGATGAGCATCGTTTTAGAGAAATGCGAACCCCTCGATAAGACAATGCGGGGAACTACGCTTTCGGCCTGTTTTAACAGTAGAATCATCCCATAAGCAGCGGCTCGCCATTGTCAGGGTGTCTGAAGTCATCCTCTAACCCAATGTCGGCTACATTGCGTGGTACCTAAGGGCCTAAGGTAGGTAGTATTCTACTCAAGCGAACTCCGCACGCGCTAACCGTATCGGACTAGCCCCATCTGTGGCTTATCACTTCATCTTCAGCAGAGCGCCGGCCTGTCTCCATACACAAAAATTCTTCGAATTGTTTGAACCACTCGGACATTCGTTACAAGCTCGAGTCCTCTTTGGGACTTCGGTGACGTTCACTGTAGGGTATTGCGTCATAAAATGTTTATATATGTGTAGCAATGCCACGAGGTCGCCCCTGGGTTTGCATACTTTTGCTAGCTCGTTGGCTCGGTCCAAGCACGCACAAAGGGGAGCTACATATCAGACTAATGCGACATGCAGATAACGCTAAAGCTAATGCAATAAGCGTTATAGTCTTCCGTACGTGTTGCAACTCATATCGATTACCAGTGCGGCACAGGGATCATCGCAATAGCCATTGGTGTAGCTTTAGATCTCATGTGTGCTGGGCCATGCAGAATGCATCGCTCCCCCACATGAAACCAATCTAGAAAGACATTAGAAATTTAAGACACTATGCTTGTTGAAGTCTTTTATCACTTCACCCCGGACGTGACGCGTTATACAGCCGTACGTGACCTTGCAAATGTAGGTCTACCACGAGCACTGGCAGAGTTCCAGGCCACTTACAATTCCCCCTCTCGACAGTCGGGATCCTATTTTTTAAAGAAGCAGCCTCCCGCTATTTACTCTATTAGTTACTTTTGTCCGCGACTTTGGTCTTTTGCTCCAAAGTTATTATTGTCCATAGAGCTGGCTATTGATGCCAAAAGAGGCATTGTTGCGAATGTCACTTTAGCATTCCTTGCAACCTTAGCGGTCGCATGCCGTCTCGTCGCGCGAAGGAACAGAGTTCTTCCCCTGAAGTGGGATGGTTGGACGATATTGGTATCTCTTGTGAGCAGACGGAACACCAAAGCTCGAAACATTTTTCGTAGGCTAATACAACGTAGGCACTGGCCGTTGGAGTCTGCGCCTTAGGCATCTACTCGGCTCCTTCAGGCCTATATGGCCTCAATTTTCTACTGATGACGTCCGAAGCATGGGTTCGATTTAAGGAGGTAAATGAGGCAGTATCAGCTTTGGGATCTGTTATTTACATGCGCCTAGGTACAATTCGCCGATACCATCATCAGTCAAACAAGCTACGGCCTCATCAAGATATCCTCCAATCGAGGCTCCAACTGTCAGTTCGAGACTTTTGTATCTGTATCCAGAGTTCAATTAGCAAGGAAAGTGGAGACTGCTGTTGATAATCTTCAAAATTAGCTTGATAATTGATTTTGAAAAAGGACTCTTATTGCTGTATCCGCATGGTCCCTCTTATTAACGACTCGCGACACAAATTTCGCAGAGTACGAAGGCTTGTCCGTTGGCTTGATCTCGACAAGAAATCAGACTCTCATTTTCGCTCAGTCCTTGCAGGAACGAGAGGGTTCGCCAATTGATCGCTCCAAGTGAGCCTTTTACTAGGCTTTGGTATCACTTTTGACATGATATTTGGTAAAGATTTGGGATTGTGAACTCATCCACAAGATCGTGCGGTATGCGGCGTTGTTGGGACAAATTCCAGAATGGTGGCTTCTCGATGCGCCGATTCGAGCGCTTTCCAGATCCAAAAGCTGTGCCAGATAATTGAAGGCAACATCGAGTATCACGGCAAAACTCCACACGAATGTGGCAAGACCTTCTTCTGCAGGACAAGATGTCTCGGTCGTGAGCTCGGAATGCTTTAGTTACGAATCTTTTCAGTTTAATTTCTGACGAGATACAATTTTGCTTTGGCATCGACTAAGCAGAAGCCGTAAATAAAGATGTATCGATTCCTGAAAATTAGTTCTGGACGTGAAGATCGCAAGTGTTTCATCATGAACGCAGTCCAACGTTTCAGCGCATGGCCTCGGGGCCTGCGCCCGGCACATAGCTGCACGCCATCTATAGTCTTCATTATATACTTTTTCACAAACTTTTTTTTTTCAACATTATTAACTAACACCTAAATTATGTATTAAAAACTTTACGTATTTTTGAAGATAATAAATATCAATTGATAGCGTTTAAGATAGGGTTTGAATCAGTAATTTTCGCAATAGGAATTTTTTGTCCCGCTTCGCACCTAATTCGGCTAGACCAAGCTAATTAGAGATCCCTTGGGTGAAATTTGCGTCAAAAGACTATAACAGTCGATCGTAGAACGGATATGCTCAGCGCCCGTAGCCACAGTCCAGCTGACTGATCGTCCTCCAGCTCTCAGCCATATTTCTCGATACACTTGGCAATGAAGAACTATATTTACCTTCTTTTAGCGCAAAATACTATTACCTAGCTGGAATGATTACTACACGTTTTAGCTAGCGAAAAAGTTAAGTCTTAATACCGCCCTCGTAATCAGATTTTTAGCTAAGGCATTTCTTAAATATAATCGGAGTTGGGTACACAGTACAGTGGCGACGAGGGCGGGATCGGTACGGTTGGAGGAACGGGAGATCGGGTTGGGGATTGAAGGTGGTACGGGGGGAGGAATGGGAGGGAAGGATACGCCGGATGGTTTGGCGATGAGTAGTGTAAGGGAGAAAGCGAAGGATGCAACAGAAGAGAGGTACTGTACTGGGGAAAGGCAAGGAAAGACCAAGGGAAGAGAGCATTGTAGGTGGGGTGACTCATAAGTGTTCTATCTGGTCCACAAGACTTATTTAAACTCGATATTGACACCAAATTCGATATCTTTTTATAATGATAATGTGATTATCAATTATTATAAAATTATGAAATATTTAAATTATTATAATTTTTTATAATTATAAAATGATAAAATAAATTTCAATATTTTAATAAATTTAATAAATATTTAAATTTTATATAACGTATTGGATCAGCGAAGCGGCCATATCAGCGAAGCGGCCGCTTTTTTTTGATATCATCATTTTATGAATTATTATAATATACAATAATAACGTAAAATATTATTAATTCAATAAAAAAATAGAATTAATTTTGTATTTCGAATTTATAAATTTGAATAATTTAAAAATTTATGATTTATTATAATGATAACGTACAACACAATTGAGTTGGCCACCCAATTGGATTGGCCACTTTTCCGCACTCTCATACGAAGAATTTAA